>JAHLJT010009419.1:64019231-64085216 GCA_031308135.1 Acheta domesticus | reverse complement strand
GCGAAAAAAAACGAACAAACGATCGAAAAGATTATAATTTAATGCTACGACTAATGCCTGAATGTGCCTAATTTACTAATTAGTCAAAGTGGGTGCATAAAATAAAGGAGGCACACTTCGGCGCTCACGACCTGGTACATTTATAATATCGAGAACGTATCCCGTTCACGCCAAACCGTGAGTACCTGAAAAGAACAGTTTTCTCATGTAGAAAATAGCTCAGTTTTCACATGTAAATATTCACGAATCGAATGAACTGATTTTGATCAATGCGGGGATTGAAACAGGAAACTTTCGCCATAGTGGCGAGGCCCCACCGGCACTCTGCCCACTTGGCATGTTGGAGGAGGGTGTAGCGGGGCTGTGTAGGCACAAAGGTTTCGCGTTGGCAGGAAATGATCGGCGATTGCGGCAGAAATTGGTTTAGGCGCGGGCGCGTTCGATATCGGCTGGCCCTTTGTTGGCGAGACTTCAGCACGAGCGGGACTGGCAGGAAGTCTGCGGAAAACGTACATTTTATTTCCCACTCAGGGATAAACTATCTAAACATCACAACACTAAAGAAAAGAAAATAATAATTTCTTATTGCATGTAGTTAAGTTCGTGCCAACTTTCCGCACTTTTTAAATCATGGTTTAAAAATAATTAATGGTACGACAAGAACACATATTTTCTTCTAATATTCGGAACTGTTGTAAAACATTATAATATGACAATCTTTTTCTTATACTTCGCATACCACTTAAAAAATTTCTAAGCAAACGATGCTACATATTTATTTTTTAATTCAGTTCAAAGGGTTAAATGGAAATAGCCTTCTGCTTTTGAATTCACAATATTCACGTATTCTTTGTATTCACGTACTACACGAATGCATTAATGATATCCAATAGTATTTCATCCGAAAATAAAATTAAAGTTAGTAATAATATGAACCGGCGGCGATGGTGACGGCTGCCGAGAGTGCATTTTGTTGCTAGCGTAAAGTTATCAAAGAAACAATAGACGCTGTATTTGGTTTCAAATTAATATCACAGTATAGCAAGTCTTGCAAACGCTGGCAATCAAATGCAAATGGATTTAGGAATATGGTAATAATAATTAAATACAATATTGTAATTATCTTCAAAACTGCTCATTCTAAAACGACAATGCCACAAATCATACCTCATACTCCTTCTCACAATAAGCAATGCTAAATGCTGCATTCTTTTCACACTAGAGAAAATTATGTAAAATATTGCGATAACTGCTCATTTACGCGTGACTTTTGTGTTCAACGACCTGTCTAAGAACCAGGGACAAATGTAAAATGTTTCATTCTCTTAGTGTATAAAATTTGCTACCACATGTTCATAAACAAAAATTATTGTTTTGGACGAAATAGGATAGATAAACATACAGAAGCTGTCAATTATGTAATGTACAGAAATGTGTAAAGCGAGTAAGTCTTTTCATTTATTTCATGCAATAAACGAGAATGGAATAATAATAATAATAATAATAATAATAATAATAATAATAATAAATGAAACACACTTCAGTGACGAAATTCATCTGGCAATGAATTACACGATCAGGACATGATGCGAAATCTCCTCCGACGCGAGATAGAAAGAGTTCTTCAACTTCCATTTGAATCTCGTGCACCGTTGAGGAGAATATACGAAAATACCAAAGCTAAGAGAGTGATAGAGACAGCGAATTCTGTCTTAAATGAGGTGGTACAGACCCCAGGTAGAGATCTAGATATTACTGAAATCAATCACATCGTGTATGCAACTGGATATCTGGTATTTCAGATAATTCTGGGACCAGCCAAGAACACCGACGGCCGACAGCAAAACAGAGTAAACAGCCCTGTACCCCCATAGACGAAGAGAATTATGAAATGGATAGCCGACACTCGGCGTGAAATATCACTCTTAGCTAAGGCATCTTCTAAATCAACGCACATTACTAAAATTCAACGAAAGATATTCAATGTTGAACTAAAATACCAAATTGAAATTGATTGACACAAGCAAGCTAATGGTAGTTGAGAAGCTAAAGAGAAAATTCAAGTATGGGCTCAACGAATTAGACGTTACAAACGTAGAATAGATTTCCGTGTACAAACCGGTTGTTTTGAAACAGACGCGAAGAGATTCTATCGCAATCTGACTCAAAAACCGAATGGCAATGCTGTCACTCCTTCAAAAGATGACGTCGAAGCATTTTGGACTGGAATCTGGGAGAGCAGATCCTACAACAAATCTTGGATCAATCTGAAGTTGATGCTGCCGATGAACTTGTAGAAACAGTGGAAGATGTTCACGAATTCTCGGAAGAGGACCTCATACAAGCAATTAAGAACATGGGAAACTGAAATCCCCTGGGATTGATAAGATCCAGATTTATTGTATTAAGAAATTAACACCAATATATTCTCATCTAGCAAAGGCTGTTAATAAAATTTCAGAAAACCCAAAGGAACCTCTCGGAATAGCGCACACACGCAGCATCACGTATTTGCTACCTAAAGCTGGAGTACAGCTCTTGGTGAAGAACTACAGGCCAGTCACTTCTCTGCCAATACTGTACAAAGTTATAACTGAAGCCATAGCTGATAAAATGTACAAACATCTAGAGAAGAATCATCAGATGCCAGCTGAACAAAAAGGATGTCGTAAACGTTCTTATTGTGGCAAGGAAATCTTGCTACTGAATAAAGTCATCTTGAATGTTGTAAAGAAACGAAAGCGTAACTTGAGCATGGATTGACTACCAAAAGGCCTTTGATAGTGTACAACAGGATTGGATTTTGAAGACCCTGGAGATCTATCGATTTCATCCCAGACTTATTGAATTTTGCAAGGCTAGTATGAAGTTGTGGAGTACCAGGTTACTGATACACTTTTGTTCCTGTCGTAAGAAATAGAGAAGAAAGAATAATTCAAAATTCCCACAGGTTTTCTGTACATTTATAACAAATGGGGAAATTAGCACAAAAATCAACGTTTTTCATGGTTTGAGCTTAAAAGCAGCACGATAGGAATCTGATAAATTAAGGCCATTGTTTAAAACGCAATGTAGCAATGAGGTGCGCATTCCACTTCATTAAAACTTTCGAAACTTAGAAGTGTTTAAAAAAGTTTATTTAAGACAGTACTTAATTTGCCTATTTGTTAGATACTCTATCAGTTATCAACGTTTTCCAATAGTGCGATTTTTCTAACTCTGCCCCTCCATATGGCCACAATGGAGTATCACACGTCATTTCGCGTCTTTCTGCGTCGCGCCGCTATGGGTCGCAAGAACGCAAGCACTGCTTGATACGGACGTGATCATGCGATATCTGGCATCACGACTGAGAACGTAGCGAAATACCGTGACATATTCCATTGTGAAGACGGGCCTTGAGGGAAAAGGTAGAAAAATCGCAATATATGTGTTCTGCACCTCTTACCGCACATCTCCTCCCTCAAGGATCTCCACCCACAAGCGGGAAGGGGCGAGCGGCCGAGGCCTGCCTGCCTGCCTGCCGGGCGTTGATTCCGGCGCTCCGTTTCCGACAAGCGCTCCCCCTCCCCCCGCCCCCTTCGGCACTGATGGAGATCGATCGGGCGGGGCTCCTCTCCAGGGGCGCTCGCCCACACCGCCGAGTGGACGGCCCGGCCCGTTCACAGCTACTCTCCGCCCCGCCCCCACGCTCCACGGCGCCCCCCTGTCCCCACGCCCCCCCATCGGATGCGTTTGCTCTCGCGCCCACGCTGACGTCGCCCAAGCACCTGCACCCTCACCGCCTCCTTAGTTACTCCTCTCCCTGCACCCACGCCACCACCTGCATCGCCCCGATCCGTTCCCTGCACCATTCCCTGCTCCGTCCCCTTCCTTTGCCCCCTGCCACGGGCCCTGCACAAGCTCTGCCCCGTCCCCCCCTTAAAACTTGCGTCTCCCCTGCCCTCTTCTTCTCCCCAATTCCCAGCCCCTATCACGCCCCCTTCTCCGTCCCAGCTTCGCCCAATATCCCGACCTTTCCGCACACCCTGCCTCTCCTCCTTTCCCACTCTATCACGCCCCGTTGTCTGTCTTTGCTTCGCCGCATATCCTGTCCACTTCACGACCCTCCTGCTTCACCTCCCCACCCTCCTCTTCCCCACCCTATTTGGTACCATGTTCCGCCCTCAGTCTCCCTGATCCCTTCGCGCACTTGGCCCAGCCTCTGTCGTGCTCCCTGCCCCGTCCACTGTCCGCCTCGTCCCTGCCAGCGTTCTGCATCCTGTCGCGTTGCTTGCTCCTCCCTCGTTTACCAATCAGCATTCGCCCCATCTAACCAACATGTTCCTCTTCTCTCACACTCTACTCGACTTCTTTCCCCACACCTTCGCCTTCCCTCGTGTCCACCATCCGTCTCGCACCAGCCCATCTCCTTACTGCCCATAGGCCAGTCTCTATCGGCTTGGTACACGTCCGCTGCCGACCGTAGTATCAGTCTCCGACATTTTCCCCAAACACCTCCTCCGCCACGATTCACCCTCGCTTCAGCCCTCCTCTCCGCTACCATTACCACCGTCTCCACTCTCGCTTCCACCTACGTTACCACCGTCTCCTCCCCGTCTTCGCTCTCGCTTCCACCTTCAGTTTATCCTCCAAAACTCCCCAATTTGTCTACATCTTCCATCTCCGTCCCCGCCTCTCCATTCCTGCGTCCGCCATCACTGCCTCACCATCTCCTCTCCTACATTAGCCACCGTCTCCGCTTTCTTTTCCGCCCCTTTCCCGCGTCCATCCCGTGTCCGGTCTCTCCTCCGATGCCGCACCTGTCCTTTCTCCTCGATTCCCGGCGCCATGCCTCGGCCGTATCCGCCTCCACCCCGGTCTCCGGTTGGCCGGCGCCCCCCGCAAGAGGCGCTCTCGAGGCGGAACAAACGAAGGGGCCGGGGCGCCTCGCTGCCTCTTCCGGCGACCGACAGCGCCCGGCGTCGATGGCCTCATCTGGAGTTTTTGCCGTTCTCCCGGCATTGATAGACGCTTTCCTACATTTTGCGTGCAAATTAAATGACCTATTTTCATTTTTTACGCAAGATATCATATCGTATTCAAATCTTACTTTAAATTTCCAGAATTGTGATGAAATGTGTCGATTTCATTAGTTTAGATTCATTCCGTATTATAAATGTGTATACATTCGTTTATATTCATATAAAGCTGTTCAAAAATTGCTGAGTTCAGTTGTAGTTGAGTAATGGAAAACCTGGATTCGAATTAACTGACAAATTCGATTTATGACATATATAATACACTAAAGTTAATGTAATACATTCTTAAGTTACATAGTGATGAGGCGGATGTGGAGAATTGTGAAGAGGAAAATTAAATCAGTTCAAATCAGTTCATTAATTCATTCATTTCACGTGGACCGGGGAGCACATGAGAATACCTGTGTACAAGTTTCTCTTCCCGGCCCGCCTCAACTCCGCTCCCGCCTTAAACCACTGCCCTGGTAACAAGAACAAGGCTTGCCGGAAGGGCTGCACCCGCCCAGACGGCACAGCCGCGTTCGAAACCATAGGACATGTGACCAACGAGTGCCGATTCAATTCGGCGCTGTAGCACGCTCGCCACAACATCTGCGAGCATTACAAAGAGGCCGCAGTGGCGAGCGGATGGAAGGTCCTTAAGGAAAACCAGGTAGTGGTGGATAGTGAGCGCCCGGATCTCGTTCTCGCGCGGGGGCTACACTCCATCATCGTAGATGCAACGGTAGTGGCGGCGCGCGCCGGTAAGCTGCAGGAGAGATACGAGGAAGAGAAGAGTAAGTACAGTGCCTCCCGCGCAGCTCTCCTCAGCGCCGGCTACGCCTCCGCCGAAATGATACCGCTGGTGGTGGGTGCCCTGGGCGAATGGTACCCCGGAAGCGACGCTGCGCTCCTAAAGGTCTCGAATGGCTATCAGCTGAAAAAACTAAGACAGCGTATCATAGCTGAAGCCATCACTGGGACCGCGGCGTGCTACTTCGCCCACACAGTCAGGCCCTACCTCGCCCCGCGCGAGTACAGAGAGATTGTCGACAAGACCTGTGCCCCCCGCCCTCACCGCACCAACGGCAGCAGCAGTACCGGCGATGCACTCGCGTCACAGGCGCCACACTCGTCCCTCACGGACTAGAACTTTTAAACTTTTAAACATTTAAACTTTTTCTTTAGCTATTAACTCTTTTCTCTCTCTCCCTCTCTCTCTCTCTCTCTCTCTTCTTGAACCTTTAACTTTTTGTTATTTTTTTTAAATATTTCTCTATAATTGTTAACTATTGTATTAGAAATTGTATTTGAAAAAGTCTGAATAAAAATTAAAATTAAGTGGTGAACTCCATTACTCGCATATTTAAAACACGAAACTTAATTTAATAAATTATTAAGATACACAGTGATGAGACATGTGTGGAGAATTGTGAAGAAGAAATTTAGCAATTATTAGCCAAAAATGAGCGAGAAAATTTCTGATCGTTGGTAGATTCAATATTGCTATTGAGACAGATGGGTAGTTCACTTCCATGACACGATCTCGGGTTCGATTTCCGGTCGGCGCAGATTAAAGTGTACGCTTTCCTTGGAAGGTAACAGTATCTCTTGGTGTATGACGACGATAAAGCCCACTTCTGAGGGTGAGAAGACAAAATATGGCGTAGGGATGCCTATGTGCTAATCATAAGTGCCCATTAACCGATTGCTGCAAGTTGCTGGGCGCCGCTGGTTGGCCGGAGCTGTACCAGTACAGACAAACAGATTGGGGCAGATGGCTGTTGAAGAAAAAGACGTTATATAGAACGCCTGGGGAAGGGATTTCGAACCTACCAGATGGTTAGATGAACTGTTGTCATGAAATGGAGAGAGAAATGTAATATTAGTTATGAAACAACACTGAAATTCGAATAAAAATCTGTTACGCAGCATTGTATACTTGCAAAATATATGCACAATGCTTTTATTTTCGCTTGTCTTTAAAGCCATACGAAAGTTGTAAAGTAATTAGTCAAGCCGGAATGAATTATTTGTTAGCAAAATGTAGGGTACATCACTCAATATTTTGTATCTACGTATTACTGCACCTTTTAGTTATTGTATTCTGCATTGCAAAGAAAATAAACAGATAATGAAAATTGAATCTCTTCAGAACGTGGATTAACAGTTTATGAGAAAAGGGATGGGCATTTTTTAAGACACGTAAAAAAAGTGTCTGAACGTACATTTCTACTTGGCAAGATAGGAGATGGGAAGGGAGCTTTTGTATCACGCGTTTCATAGACTACCAGGATTCAATAGTGCAGGTGAAAGATGGAGCGGCTTTTCAATTGAGTAAATGCAAGAAAACCTATTGATGCTACAGAATGGCACAGGCTTTCTCGTATTAACTTTCTATTTCTTTGGATATGGGATAGATATTCGAAGTTGCCACAAACTCATGCCAGCTGCCATCTATCGCCGTCCAAAGTACATTTTCTTGACATTTTCTTAATTTTTTGGTTTCCTACTAATAGAACGGAAATATTAATTTTAGAATATTAAAGAACGGTAAAACCTCGCTCTGGAGGGCAATTTTCTTTGAAAAAAATTGGCCCTCAAAAACTAAAATTTTGAGGCCGGAGGCCTCAAAGAAACCTTTTTTTACACCGTAATCTACAGGATGAAACCTTTCTGAACATTCTATTACATTTTTGCTGGTCCGGCGCTTCCCGATATTACCTCACCTGCTCAGAGACGTGCTGAATCTGCAAGTAAATGTGAATGCGAGGGACGGAGAGCATCAGAGACAGAGACACACAGAGACAGATACACAGGAACAGGGTGAGGGAGGGAGAGACAGTGAGAAAGAGAGATAGAAGGGCAAAGAGGGAGATGAATGGCAGAACAACGTCTGCCGGGTTTTCCTAGTATTCTATATATCTGCACAAAGTAAGCAGCAATGCTATAATTGTAATTTGAAATAAATACACCATTTTCATGAAGATCGTATAAAATCATTAGTTCGTTTATCATTTGACCAAATATAGTAATCTATTCAATTCAGTACACACACACACATATGGCAACAAACAATACGAATTATATTTTTTTCCGAATTCAGAATAGTTTTCAGCATATCAAGAATTCTACAATACCATGATTCAAAAATCTCCCTTGGCCACTTACAGCTCTCGCGCAACGAATGAAATACCTCTCTTTTTGCTTCCGATTACTCAGCGCATTTTCTTCCATCCTGCCCGTTGCGCTTGTTCAACCGCACAGAATTCCAGAGCAAAAACCTTCGCAAAGCGGCTGCGGCGCTGACAACGCTGATTTGCGGTCAGGAGTCGAGTCCTCATTTGATCAATGTCGACCTCCACAATTTTTCTGGCCTCACAGGCAAATTGCAGTTGACAATCAACCATACATCCTTTGGTTAAATTTCTCTTACACTGAATTCTTGAATTAATGTGAATGTATTCTTTAAAGTCTTCTATATTTTATATAAATGTTATTTACGGATTTGTTTTATAATCTGATTTCTAAAATTTCGTATTTGTCCTAAAATCTTCTATAATAGTTCGTAGGTAAGCATGAATTTATTTCACGTTTTGAGAAAGTAGGAGAGTACGAGTGAAACAAAATTGAAATATTTCGTATATTTTTGTGCATTCGTAGAAAGTCCTGTGCTTCGATTGCTGTTTACAAAATACTGATTTTTAATTATAATAGTAAATATTTTATAGTATAAATTAGGTTTCGTTGATATCAGATCCTTGGAAAGTTAATAGATTTTTCTGCAAGGCAACTTAAAAGGCACATATATTTAAAACACATTTTTAATAATCTAAATATACTACACAAATATTTTCTGAAAAGGAGGATAAAATTATTCACAATAAACACTTTTCAACTCGCAATACGTACTAGACTACCTCAAAACTAATATACAACAAGAAGAGTGTGGTGGTAGTGTATTCTGTAGTAAAGTGACGTATCCGACCTGGATATTAGGGATATTACCTGGATATTATTCTCTGACATTAGCCAGAGTATGAATTTACATTCAAATGAACATCTTACATCAAAAATACAAGAAGAAACTTCAATGTCGTCAAGTTCTCTGCCGTTGTTACATCAACAACCTCAAAGTTACATAAATCCTACAAATATGGATTTAATAGAACACAGATGGAAACAGGACTAATAGTTCAAAAAGCTATTACCATAGCAAATAATCAAGTTTGTGCAACCCTTTCTTCTAAATCTTGCGCCAAATTCTCTGGACGCAGTGCCCGCGAGCGGTCCGTTCGCTCTAACTTTACCCAGCACATATACAAATGCACGTGGTCGTCACTTGTTCTCATTGACTGACGGACACCTCACTTCCTTTCAGGGCGTCGTGCGCTATAGGAATTACATCCCTTTCAAAATTGATTTATTTCCTGGCTCTCTACACAAACATTCGAAATAATGTTTTCTTTGTCTTGAAGTAAAATCATACACCAAGCTTGACGTTAACTGCCAACCTTCAGCTGCCAACGGATCTCTTTAAGATAACGTTCGTTTGCCAGACTGTCGGCGCCGCTCCTGCCAAATTTTATCAGTAGCAGTTCCGTTCTCGAATAAGAAAGTTCTAAAATAATGCTGGTTTTATGTTTGATTAGTGAAAGGTGAGTTTGCTCATTGCGTTGGTTTTTGTTTCCACATCGAACACAATAAGTGAAGCAGTTCCCGGAACAATCCGGATTGAAACATTCGCAGGGAAAATCCCTCAGAAGTGGTGATAAAAATGTTGCATTGCTGTGTTTGAATAATTAGCGGCTAAAAATCCGTCAATGACTTTGTGGCAGGTGGAAGAACTGACTGCTTAATGGCAGGTACCGGTGACAGAAGTGTTTGAAAACTGTGTAATGAATTAAGTCACTGGAAAAGTTCTCCACGTAAAAAGAGATGTAGAGAAAAACTGGTGGAGGGCCAGTGCGTTGAATTTGTTAATCTGTCATTCGCATTTATGTGCACATTTTTTCGAAGAAACGAATTTCCAACATTCAATAAACTTCTTGACGTGGTTTATGAAGATTTGGGACTGTTAAATTTTAAAAGAACATCATTGTATTTTGTATTGAAATTCGTGCTTTGGGCGGAATTTCACCACTACCTTGCAAGAACACGTGTAAATGTACGTTCTGTGGTATTTAAGCAAAATATCTGCATATTTTAGCTGGTATTTTGGGAGTATTAAAAAAGTACTAGTGAAAATAATATGCTATGACAGTTCTGGCTGTGACACGTGCCGGGATTTGAGTATGGTTGTGGCGTGAATGGCGCAGCCAATCACGAACTACAGGGCGGAGGGATACACTCAAAGTTTGTTTACATGTGGAGTTAAGTTACAGCAAACGGATCTTAGTAAGCTTGTTACCTCCGCCGCGACCTTGTCGTGCCTGATGTGAATAATATTGGATGCATGTAGAAGCCAGAACTTCTACCAGTCTTCTACAGTAGTCCAAATACCGCTTTGGTCGGTAGAGCAAAGAGCATTACAATAGGTGTCATAAACACGAACAGTGTTTATCCGCCCGTCGAGTGGAACACTCAAAATGTAAAGTTCACAGTGATGACTAGCCATCTGTGGATAACACGTTTTAGCTGTTCTTTATTGGAACAACTTTAACAATTAATTAATAATTTAAAAATTAAAATTATGGTTTAATTTAAGAATTAAAATTCTTCACCACGGATGTTTCTATCATGGCTAAACTAGCTTCATTGAGTTGAAGTTTCGACACTATCGAGATATCTAAGTCAAGTCTGGAGAAGAATTCTAGCGGTCGGCTGCTCTGATTGATAGTTTTCCGTCGATTTTTCGATCAGTACTATCCGAACGCTTACCTGAGGTCGGTGGCGTATCTTACCATCCAGCAGTGAAAGATCCCCGCCACCTACCGAGATAAAAGTACACAGTACACTTACGGGACTAATTTCCTCAGCAGTTAACTCGCCCGGAAACACTAATAAGTCATCCAAGTTGCGGTCAATTCATTTCAATTTTTTGCTGAACAATAGAGGTTCGCCAGGAGTTTTCTTTGGGTTTTGCTTTTCCCGTTGCTTCTCATTTCCCGTTTGCTCCATCATCGTTGAAATCACCCCAGGATCAAAACCACTCTAATCAGCTATGACCGCAAAGGCTAGCTATTGAGCATGATGAGAAATGTTAGAACAAATCTCCTTTACACAAAATGCAGTACATCATCGCAGCTCCCTCAAAAGCTCTTCAATTCTACACCCAATCTAACTCTCACGCAGAACTCGGCAATAACGGCGAACGTACACATTTGTTCGAGAAACGACCAATGCCAAAGACCATTTTGAAACGTTTCAAAACTCATTAACTACTCATTAGATGTGATGGCGAAGGTTTCATTACAGAACCACAGCCCTGCGTTCCAGTAATTTCATCAAGGTTGTATTTGCTTTGCGACCGGAGTTGCTACGGTGGTACGGCACTTAAAAGCCTCGGCTACCGTCAAATTCAAACACGCCAGGTCAAACACTCACCCCGACACTTTCCTCGCTGCCTGTGACTACTCATCCCGCCTCGGCGGCCGGGGCGAAACCTTTGCCCTGCGTTTGTCATGCAAACGCGCGAATCCACTTGGCAAGGGCCGCGTCACGCTTGCCAACTGTCGAGCTTCCACTCCCTCAGATTTTCAGTTCGTAATGAGCGGTCATGTTATGACCGAGAAGAACAATAGATGTGCTTAAATCAAGAATTGAGTACTTTTGGTTCAAGAAAATCAATAATCGAATATACATTTTGCAACTTGAAATAGTATTTTGTTAATTGCACACATTTTTTGTTAGCAACTTATCAAATGATTCAATACCAAATGTAAATAAACAGTTATTTTAAAAAAGTAACATAAAATATGAATAATATGCTACTATAATACCTCTTTTTCATCTACAGGTATAACAATTATCTACTCTCCTGCGTGCTCCTGGAAGTCATACATCCACTCCTCGCGGCCATGTCCTAACATAACCTAATATTTCCGATGATTTATTGATTTTTAGTGATTCCGGACGCATCAACTACTAAGATCATTAGCTCCGTAAGTGTAGTGCATGCGTTTTCCTCGAGAGGTGGCGGTGTTCTTCCCCGGCTGGGTGATTAAGTCGGCTCTATCTCCGGGACAATCTCTAAGTTCTCGACCGGTCTCTCGACATGTAATAGTGTAGTGCGCGTAAGTGTGTGGGTAAGGGTAGAGAAAGGAGAGATCGGGCGTAGCCGTGGGGTGTTTGTGAGGGCACTGCTCCGACATCCGTCTTGCGTTGATCAGAGAAACTACGGAAAACTACCAATCAGGTCAGCCGGCCGCTAGCATTCTCCAGACAGCGAATGAAATGGACCTAGGTCGTGTCCAAAATCCTGTCACCGTCCGGATTTGAACCTAGGAACTAAGAACTGCCGGTCAAAGCAACTGCAGTGCCATAAGTTGCTGCCCTGAGTCACCTCTCCCGGTCTAACATTTATGTATTTTTTGTTTAGGCTATAAATAGAAATTGAATTCATATAAAATCAAATATTACACATGAGATATTAAAAGATATAAATACACGGTATTGTGAGATACCGTGTATTTATATCTCTTAAGAGATATAAGAGATATAGATACACGGTATTGAGAAAGATACGTCACGAGCGACGGTAGTAGAGTCTCTTTAATCTTATCGTCGTTCGTACTAAAATACCTTCTCGTAGATTAACTATCTCTTTAACGTCTTGCATGATAATTTACTACTAATATGTACTACAAATTTTTAATTACCAAGATATCATTAATGGTCTCGAATAAGAAACTCTTGAAATACGACACACTCACGTATGAGGTTTTAATAGTTATTCAATTCATGTTTTTTAAATTGTAATATTTACTTTGTCGGCGTGGGTGACACAAGATCTGACAGAGACGTCGAATTTCTGGGAAGGTTGAGGATTCGAGTCCTCAACGCCGAACGGATTTTCGCTCGCTCTGTGTCTGACGTCCCACACAAACGAATCCACCCACAACACCATCCCATTCATAATCAAGTATCTACCCTCATTCTAACCATGATCATCCTTAAAATGGCGATAATACCCACCTCGTGATTATCCTTCCATAAAAAATGAAGATTTCAAGACGTAAATCCCTTTCCTAACGTATTCAAAGAATGATGCTCTCATCACACACAATATCCCCCGTGTTATTTCGTACCTCGCCTCCTGCGTCAAGCTTTCTGCCTGTGCAGGGTGGGCAAGTGATGTTGGTGCTCCTGACCGCCCGCGGACGCAGGAGCCGTGTTGACGGGGGCTGTTGACGTTCGTGCGCGCGTAAACACGCGTCCACGCGAATGGCCGCTGCGCTCCTCTGACCGCCTCCCCCCGCTCACAGCGGTCGAGAGAAGGAGAAAAGATTGCCGAATTTATCATTAGCGCCTGTTATCCCACTAATCTAATTTTTTATGAGCAATTATTTACAAAATAAAAAGGCGTTATTAAACAACATTTATATAAGCCTAATAATTAAAATGTTCTTAAAATGTGGGTAAAACTGGAAATTGTAATATAAAATAACACTATAAATCAATATAAGTTTCATTTTGAAGTCAAGATCCTGAGGTTTAGCAGACAAGGAATTCCCCCCAGACTCGTTGCTTTGGGGAGTCACCTTGCAAGGGAATATCTCGATAAGTGGGTTTGAATTTATAAGTGGTAAGGATTTAGTGTTTCTGATCGTGATCTTGTTATTTAACTCCATGAGTATAGTGAATGTAATATCCGGCATATATGGTAGTGTAGTGCTTGTAAGTATAAAAGAAAGTAAAGGATGAGGATAGGACAAAGAGGGGATGGGAATATCTAGCGTGGTCATATTGGAGCCACTAGAAAAATTCTTTTTGTTAGAGTACTGCTCAGGCATTCCCCTGTTATTGATTAGAGAAACTTTGAAAACTACCGATTGTTGCTGTCGGCCAATATAAAAATTCCTCGAACTCACGCCGCAAATCCAACATCGTCGGAACTATGTAATCTTTGACCGCCGTGTCAGCAACTTCAAGCGGAAACAGATGCTCTCACTGACACATCTCAGCAGTCATCCCGATGAATAAGTCCTGATCTATCAGGAAGATGAAGTCCTGTAATCTATCAGGATTCCAAGTAGCTTTTCCTGAACTTGAAAATGTATCTAATTCGGAATTCTGAAAGCAGGGTGAAACATTTGATTTATTTTCTTGAAATGAGTTCTTGTAGAGATTCTACTTGTAATTTTACATGTAGTGTCATTCTTTGGTGCTTTTGTAGTTTGTCCTAAGATATATAAAGAAGGTGTAATTAGCTTAATCGGAAAAACATATTGCTTTAATATTTCTGGGCGCATCAGCTCTTATGAGAAATAGTACCGTAAGTGTAGAGCATGTTTTATATATATAAATTGCGGCGTTATTTTCCCTCTGTATAGCGAGATCCAGCTCCGAACTGCACGTAGCCTTGCGGGGTACCCAACCCCTATCAGCGGGGCACCGCCTCACGGCGACAAGCTCTAATCTCCCGCCAGTTTTCCAAACATTTATGGTAGTGTAATGCATGTATGGAAGTGTACCATGTGTGTATGTAAGGAGTGAGGTTAGAAGAAGGAAGAGAAAGGAAAGATCGCTTGCGGTCCGTGGCCCGTTGGTAAGAATACTGCTTCGGCATTCATCTGGTACTGATCGGAGCAACCACAGAAAACTATCGATCAGAGCAGCAGGTCGCTAGGACTCCCCTCCAGACGGGGGCTGAATTTTGACCTAGCTCCATAGCTAGTGTCGAAAATTCTCCCACCTCAGGACTCCAGCCGTAGAACCTCAATGTCAGAGGCACTCCACTGACGTCGCTGACGCTCTGAGCCATTTCAGTCGATCAGGAAAAATGTCCAGGGGTTCCGTCGGAAAACGATTCGTTAAGAGAAAGTACCCCTCAAATGTGAATTGGCGTAAATAGGTGAACTAAATACTTTGCGTGAAACAGCATAATCATTTTGAGAAAAAATATTTTCAAAATATATTTGATCACAGTGCGTTACGAATCCAAGTTCTTCTATTCTGATTACTACTCTCAACTATGAAAACATATTTTAAAAATGCTGCACAAAGTAAGTAAATACAAAGGAAAATTCTAAAAGCAGTTGTATCTTCACATTTACTGCAAAAATCTCGGTTTTTGGGAGGTAACCACCATTACCATAATACAGAGGTGTTTTTGAAGAAAAAATGTATTAAGGCAAACATTTCTCATGCAAAATTTGTAATGATGATTTATTTGAACAATTACAAACATTGAGAACAGTTTTCTCAAAGTAACAGAATGAACACACTCCGGCAATTTCGCCGTTATAATGTTTCCCATAGAGAAGAAAAGCAATGGAACTTATTGCTTCTTCTCTTCTAAGATATCCAAATCCAAGGGGGAAGCCTAGGAATATTTCCTCGTTGCTAAGGGAAAATAATAGTACTCAAGTGTTTGATAATATTACACAAAATAACTACATAGAAAACTTCAAGTAAAATATCTACACAGACATATTTTAATAAAATGAAATACATTTTAAACCCTGCTTGTGAAAGTAGTGAAAAGTTCCCCGAGACCTGAAAGATAATACATTCTCTGTATAGATTCCTCACCTTCCCTACTTCTTGCTTTGAAGATGAAGACCTTGATGTTGTTTCAAAACTGAATGCAATCTCGAATGTTGATAAGATAATTGTTATTTTCCCCTCTAGTTGAATATGTAACATTTATATCTTTAATTGCAGAACTAGGAAAATTCTTCGTTCTCATCATACTACTGGTTTTACATATCATGAAAAGAAAATTTACAGGTAATTCTCAATAACGGGGCAAGTAATATTGCAATACTCTATAAGAGTCCCGTTCGAGTCTCAACATAGCGAACGACCCACTAGCAATATACACATACAGTACATTTAAATAACAAATGATGATAAAAAATATCAACGACACAACCGCTTAAATTCCAAAATATGTAATTGGTAATCAGTTAGAAACAGTGAAATATTACTCACGACGTGGTCATCGTTTATAAGCAGAAAATATTTGAAAGAGGAAGCTATTCTTGGGCAAGCATAGGAAGTGAGAGAAAATAAAATCAGAAAAGTACAAGAAGTAAAGACAGGATTAATCATGAAGAGAGTGGAAGAAAGTAAATTATTTCAAAATCAAATTTAGTAAGTTGGTATTTTCATATCTATTACTAATTTGTGGTATATAACTTTCATTTTTGTTTTAAAATCTCAATGTTTTAAAATTCATATATTTAAAAACATTAAAAATAAAGGTCAAAATTTTGATTTTCTAGGAAACCTTCGGATTTACATGATCAGTTCCCAAAACTCCAATAGCAGCGGCAAGCTAGCCACATTCCAACAGCCCAGGAATTTCGTTAATTTTAAGTCAAGAGCCGGAAGACAACGCGCATTCCGAGCGGCAAAACGGGCGATTTCCGCTGCGAGTCCACTGCTGCGAATGCAATTCCCTGCGGAGCAGCGCCGGCTACGCTCGGAGCTTCAATGGCCCCGCGATCTCCATGGGCCGGGCGGGCGGGGCCGTAAGCAAATAGTTGGGCATCCACCTCGGGGCTCCGCGCGCGGTAATCAAAGCCGCCACAAAGACTCCCTTCGCTCAGCAGGTAATTGCGGATGCTTCCAAACACCGCCGCCGCGCCGCGCCCGATTCGGCTGCGCTCTGGAGGGGCAAAGCGGCGGCGGGATGCGCCGGAGGCACGGATGCAGATGCGGGTGGACGGAGATAGGACGGGACGGTGCGGTGACTGGCCGGGACGGAGAGGAGAACGGGGGCCGTTCCTACGCGAGTGGGAGTGCACGAGAGACAGAATTAGGCGGTACGTGGTATCAATCGATGTCACTGCAGTGTCTCTGACCGGAGGTCCTAGGATTCGAATCCCGACCGAGGAATGATTTTCGGCACTGGCTAGATAAGTAGGTTGAATTCAATCGCTGGAGGAGAATTCTAGTGGCCGGCTGCTGATTGGTAACTAACACTAGCAACACTAGGCAACACTAGGCGAATGCCGGAGAAGTACCCTAACAAACAGGCCACCAATTAAACGCCATGTTTCCTTCCTCTTCCTTGACATATCCTCACCCCTCCCTAACCCGCTCTTACTACACCACACCACTACATATGTCGAGAGCTTAGGGCTTGTCCCCGGCGGTGTGCCACTGATGATGTAATGTATACGTGCTATGCCAAATGGCACCGCCAGCACTTGTACCGTATTAGGGGACCGAAGTGGCAGGGTGGGTTCCTAGGCATCAGCCTCTATCCTCACCCTCATCAGTTGTTCAAGTACACCATCTGACCAACATCCGGATCTCGCCGGAACGCAGTTAGTCTTCGCGACAACCTCCCCATACAATGCGTGGGTCTAAGGCCGCTCTGCCAGCTCAGAGCTACTAGCTATCCGGGCTAGTACCGGTGTCAATGTTGCCTGTATGTTGTCAACGCGCTACTCATATGCGCCGGGACAACAAGTCCCTCCTCAATGCTCAGAGCATTGGGCCACTGCCACGACGAAGCCAAGAGCCCAACTGGGAGCCACCTGAACTAAGGTCGAGGCGGGTCGGGCCCCCCATCCCGTCTCCACACTGCCTGCACCTTCAGGCTAACGATCCGGGTCGGACCGCAACCAAGGCAACCTGACGGTAGGTAATTTCCCGCCGGACTTCTATATGGGAATTCCAGAGTACCCCGAGAGGTCTCCTTTACCCAAACCTGCCTTAAGGTCGACGCGCCAGGGTCCCAAGTGTTGGGTTGCCGGGTTGAACTGACAACCAGGAGCTTAGCATCGCCAACTCACTAGGCTAACGACGTGAGTGGGGCCGCGAGACTTAGGGTCCGGACGACAGAGACCGTGCCCACCTAAGTGGTCACGATCTCCCCCTGCGGGGAAATACCTGGTTGGTTCCGCTGATGGGAGATACCTGTCTCGGAAGAACCCTCTAGCCAGCATGAATGTTCGAGATAGATCTCGCCATCCAACGGGAGAAGATCATCTCCCGCAATAAAACCATATCCCACTCTAACGGGATAATGACCTCATCAGTTGAGGCGCCCGGATTCACTAATCAATTCGTGACTGAATGGGGACGGAGAAGAGAACGGCGTCGGGACCTATGCGACTTCGAGAGCAGGAGAGACAATAGTGAATGGGGCAGAGATGCGTTTGAATGCCTTATAACGGTAGTTTGGGGATGGGAACGGCGACCAACACGGAGGGTCAGGGGGAGGTGGGTACGGGGCAGGGGGTGGAGCATGAGAAAGAGTGGGTACGGAGACGGGTCGATGACATGCGGAGGGGCGGAGGCGAGGCATGGAGAGGCAGTGGTTGGAGGACGAGTGAATGGAGCGGTTTGAGGATGGAGATCGATTTCGTGGCAGGGGAACGTACGTGAAAGTGTTAGCGAACAAAATACCTAAGGATAATAACGAGTGGTTGGCTGAGGGAAAGGGAGAGGAGGTGAGTTGATCGGTGTGAACGAAGGCAGCTTCTGAACAAGGGGGTTGTAACTACTTGGTCAACGACACGTGCAACAATTTCAGAGACAGTGAACGTCTATAATTTCTCTGATAAGTCTATATTAGCTGCTGCTGGGATTTTCACATACCAATGACGCTGCCGCAGACAAACCTTGAATCATCGAGAATATTTTTTCAATGACTGACACAAATTTCGACTTTAAAAATTAAAAGTTTATATCCTTTTAAAATTTAACATACACAATATCCAACTATCATCAATAGACAACTCCGTATTTCCTCGGATGTTTAGTTATTTTCACTTGAACTGTAGGTATTAACATAACCCAAACCATCCTTGATCTGTACTCAACCTTTTTCCTCCAGCAGGAATCTTCAGTAAGGGTTTCATTGAATAATGTATCGTTATTATTTACAGACTGTATAAAAGATGCCCCATCCGACCATCATTTTTTTCACTTTCCCCATCACGTTTCCATCGCAAGCCTTTTTGTGGCTAATATTCCGTTACCCAAGAACATCATAAACATTTGCTCTTAATTTGAGAGGTCAATACGTAACGGGTGGGGTGGAGGGTGGCAGTGTAGTGAGGGCAAAGTGCGCAAACGCAAGACGTAGGACGGGAGGAAACGGAGGTCCACAATTTTATTTTAACACAATTTTGAATAATTATATATAAATACATATTTGTATAATTACGCACCATTTTACTCCGGATCTCTAGGACCTATCTACGATTCCCACGATTCTTCCTTCCCACGTGTTCATTCCTGCACTTCCTGGTTTTCGTTTCCACACATTACTTTTCCCACGCCACGTTACCATGCCACCTTGGCACGTCAATCACCTCATCCTTACATGTCCTCTCAGTTTCTTCACTGTCTAGGTCAATATGGGTAATATGATAAGGAAGAGGAAGGCAAGATCGCACGGTCTGTGGCCCGTTTCATAGCGTTCTGTTCCGGGATTCCCTTGGTGTCGATCGTAGGAACCACAGAAAACTAGCGATCAGTGCAGCTGGTCGCTAGAATTGTCCTCCAAACAGCGACTGAATTCGACCTAACTGTCAAACTCCTGCCGCCGTCAGGACTACAGTGGCATCAGTCTATCAGTTCAGAAATAAGTATATGCGCGAAGAGAAGCGACGAATGTAAGCGCAAAGCGTGTTTGAAGTGTCACGAAGAATAAAAGCTTGTTAGATAAATCTGTTTGACTGGTGTTTTCTGGCTAACAATCGAGATTTGAATTATATTGATATTATTTGACATTTATTACTTTATTTCATATTTATTTTCTTTTTACGATCTGCCTTGTATAAACATACTTGCCAAGGAACAGGTACATCTTTTGTTGGCTAATTCTGTTTTTGTTTTCACTTTGATATGCTTTATTGCATCATCGTATAGGGAAATCGTGACGTACAGGGACCATGGTGCATTTTGTACAGCCCTTACGTTTAAACCTCGGGGCTGTTGCTTGGACGCAATAAGCTTATTACCTTGCCTGCGACCTTGACAGCTCTGGTCTTCAGCAAAGAGCATCGTGTTAGAAAAACAAACGCGGACAGAAATGGAACAAACGAGGGCGAGGTAGGAAGTGAGAAAGAAGTACTGGCGACGAAGAGGGAGAACGTTGTAAGCTTGGATGGAAGAGCAAAACGCAATCTTGAATCTAGGGAGAGTGAAAGAGTGGTGGACACAAGCAATTACAAAAGAAAGATTTTGTGGAGAACAACCACTCTCAGAGATGGCCCAGGCGGACAGCGTTTTAATTACTAAGTGATGAGAGGTAATAAAGATCCTTGTTATCGTTTGCTGAAAGCTATGAGTTTTCATCACAGTGAATTCAGCATGTAACTAAAGCATGCAAAGAATTTAAATGGTCATTCACTGCACACACTGCATCTTTATGTTGGATTGTTAAAAGAAAAATGTCAGAAGTGTTATCTTCTTTAACTCGGCCGTCAAAACATTGGAACAAAGGAAAAGGAAAGGATAACAAAGAAAAAATAAAGATAAATTAGTCCTATATTTTTTCGAAAGAAGATCAACTTTTATTGCACCGCGCTCTGTATCTCATAAATTCGTGCTGTTGATGGGCTTTCTTACATGAGTAAACAATGAAATACCTGATTATTTTCCATTTATAAGCTACACAGTAAGAAGCAAAAGAACTGTTCTTTGTAATATTTCCACATGACTCTAAAATGAGATCGTGAATCTGGATGGCGATATTGGCATTTTCTTACTGTTGGTCTGGTTACATTCCTGTCGAAATTAAGTTGAAATTTTTAATCTTTGATTTTTTTACTTTTTCTCGCGTACATTTTAAAGAGACATCCTACGCTTTGAAGGAAAACATTGCTCATTAAAGTTCAAAAACTCCCAGAAACATATGTACTTCATCATTAGTTGTACATCAGTAGCGGAGAGTGTACAGTGTTGTCAAACAATAGCAACATCTTATGGCGTTTAATGGCTATACGAATCGAGTGTACCAGTAACTGAGAATTTTATATTACTAGAAATGCATGGAGTTTAAATAAAACATGATACTGGCGCAGATACATGCCAAATGCCTAAAATTTAAGTATGCGACATCAAACGCGTAGCTTGCGGACATCCATTCTGGAAACAAGAGGATTACAATTATGGCATGTCAGAGATTATACGATTCTCGTATAAAAAATCTCCTGTTTGCAGTTTTGCAGTTATTTTTCTAGTTCATTTGGACACCAAGTTTGCAGTTTCTTCAGTGAGTTCGAGACGGTTTATCTTGTTTCTTCTGTTATCCTTTCGTACGTCGTAATGACTGTCGTCATGAAATTGTTGAGGAATTATTATGCAGATGCAGAACGGTATATTTGAATTCATTAATTAATAAATAACAAACACCTGCAGCGGCGAACTTTGTGAATACTCTAGGGCACGAGCGTACTTAGTAATTGGGAGGTCATAGGTTCCTATGAATCGTAGGAAGTTGCCGATCGTTTACTTGATGTGTTTAATATCGGTGACGTCTATCTCCTGATGGAATGAACTCCATGAAGCAAATAATTTGATTATTAGTTTCCGTGTTTTTCCTGTTCATTTTCAGGTGAATTCTGGAACAGCATCCTACATTACTGTACACATCAAACCGCGCGCAATTATTCTTTCTTTGTCCCGTTCCCATTATCATCCTTAGGATCTAGCAAAGAACCGATTACATATCCTAGTAAAGATTCCTTCATTGGTTCATAAAATCTGATTATACATGGCATATCCGGAAACCAAAATTAACATCCTAAAATATTTAAACCATAACAACTGGGGGTCAGATAAAAACCTACTGCTTCTTACGTACAAGGCTATAATTCGATCCAAATTAGAATACGGATCAATTCTGTATCAATTAGTCAGAAAAACAGCACTGAAGAAATTAGACTCCATCCATCACATGTGTCTACAAATTTGCACTGGATGTTTTTTTCACCAGTCCAATAGGCAGCATATTAGTTGAAGCCAAAGAACCTTAATTATCACATCGCAGAGAAGTAACAACCATTAAGTACACCAATAGAGCCCCTTCTTCCCCAAACTTCATCATCTACAACGACATTTTTCCATCTCAGAGTATTATCAAGAATATTAATCCCAGATATAAGCCTCTACATTAGAGAACAAGAGAACTTCTCTCAAACCTCGAGGTGAATATTACTAGAATGGAAAAACACAGAAATTTCTTAATTCAGCCATGGATTATACCACCACTCATTTCTGATTTGTTCCTCTTAGAATTAAAAAACAGTAACCTCACACAAACTAACGCACAGATGAACACCAACTCATCCAAAGAAGAATGGAATAAGCAACATAAAGAAATAACCCTCAAATATAAAGATTACTGCCCAGTTTACATCGAATGCCAGAAAAAGGAACAAGGAACTGAAATCGCAGTGCACTCCCCTGACACTACCTACAAATACCTTCTACCCCAAAGCATCTGTCCCAATTCAGGAGAATCCTATGCTTTTTTGACTGCATTAAAAGTTACTGAAAAGTTATCCTCCTTTAAAACCATTCTTTTCACAAAATCCTTGAAAGTCATACGACAATCCTGCAACAAAATTTCCAATACTGAAATGGCTAAAATGATTCAAGAACAATACTACCATATTAAATCTGGTGGACTAAGTGTTATTGTTGCTTGGCTTCCACCTCAACTTAAAATTCCAGAGGCACTGTCCAGAATAAGATCAGGCCACACAAAATTAACCCATCTCTATTTAATTACCAAAACTACCCCTCACCTTTGTGATACTTATAACACTAATTTAACAATATACCACATAATAGAAAACTGTCCTAAATTCAATAATGAAAGAAAATTTACTAATCTAAATAAACCTTTAGATACCTTATTGTATTCGACCAAATATCAGAACCAACTGATCAAGTTTTGTGAAAAATGTAACATCTTTAATGACATATGATGATACAATTACGTTATGAATTACATAAAATATATGTTGCCATACAATGTTAATTCTATATATATATATATGTTATGACATTTTGTTGATATAATTATGGATAAAATGATAAAATGTGGTCGTTAATAAGTTGTTGATACGACTAAAAATAGTAATTAAAAAAATTATAACAGGCACTAAATTAGTCGCATGGTTCCAGAAAAAGAAATATTAAATTTTTTAACCAATACACGGTTTCTGATTTCAAAACAAATTGTTTTTTCAATAATCACTTGTTGGTTACACAGCAAATTTTATAAAATCATTTATTTTGTCATTGACGTAATAATAAGTTAGAAGTCACAAAAGTCTAAAAAACTTAACAAAGAATAATTAACCAGGACGATGAATTTACACTATTCTCCGCAACTGCAAAACCGTAAAAGCAATTGAAAATGAGATCAAAATAATATTGAGGAGAATATTATGTAAATAATAAACATAAAACGAAAAATTCAGATTTAAGATTTTTAGGAAATTCTTAATATTGCTAAAAAAAAGGATTTCGTTCTAAAGAGCTAAATTTTCTCTAAAATTGATATTCTCCAGTCGATCTGGCTGATGTTGCGGCCCCTTGAATCGAAACTGAAATTTTAATTTTGGGAGTAATTTACGTGAAGGCAATGGAATAATTTCCAAAAAATAAGAAAATGGTTCCATCGTTTATGATTCAGTTTTATTGTTGGAGAGTGTATAGGTCATTTAAGAAAATGGTGCATATTTCATGTTCGTTGAAAGCTGATTTTTGAAAATTACAAAAGTTGAAAATTTGTTCGGAGCCTTTTTTCAACTACAATATTAAAGATAGAGATGTTTTCCCTGAATGAATATGTTCCTTAAAGTTATATTTTGAAATAAGGCCTTGTGCATTTTTTTTTTTGAAAATCTGAGTAATTTGCATGAAAGTACGGGGTAGAAAGTACGTGCTGTTTTAGCACCACTATTTCTACCTTTCGCCACTTCAGCCAATCCTCTGACGCAGTTACGGATTACTGAGTCGGAATTGCGGTCATTAAATCAGAATAACATTTCCAAATAAATTCCTGCATTCTGTTTTTATCCCTTGTCCCAGAGAGAACATATTATTTTTAGTTCAACGAAAACGTAAACCTCTGAACGCGAAAACAAGTGCAAACAAAAACGATCGCGTTTCCCAGCGAGGTCTCTGTGGAGGCAGGCCAAGGGTTGCGGCCACTCGCTTTGAGGCAGACAGCGTGTGAGTGTGTTGGGGTGGAGGTGTTGGAGGGGGACGGGCTGGCCATTAGCAGCGGGGCCGGGTGCGAAACCGCAGCCACGTCCGCTGCCACGCCCCCGTCCTTTCCCTCCCCCGCCCCCTCCCGCGCTCTGGCAAGACCTCTGCGTGTCCTTCACCTTTCCCCCGATGCAAACGCTCCGCGGCAACTGCCGCATCTGCAGCATCCTTGCCCGTGGGGTCGTAGTGTCGAGAAGATAAAACCTCGGAAAAAGATACCAGCTAGAGTAGTGGTGTCAAGGTCTCCTACTGGTGGCAGTGGCACCGTGCCATGACAAGAACTTCTCTGCGCCACTACTGTCGGGAGAGGAAATTATTAGTAACCCCGCCGTTTTACAATAGTGATGGCGTTGTCTCTTGCGGCGGGGTGATGAACTGTGTGGAGGAGCGATTTCGTCGTGGCACTCGTGCCGCGGACTCCCGCTCGTGGCATCGACCTGGACAAAACGGAGCTCGAGATGTAGATCGAAATCAGCCACAGTTTAGAAGATAATTATAGGCGTCGGCTGCTGTAATTAGTACATTCTTCTACTTTCTCAATCAATACCAGTCGAATAGCGCATCCATACACTAACAAACGGTTCACAAAACGTACGAAATTTTATTTTCATCATCCTTGTCCCACATCTCTGACTCATACACTCATATGCACTACACTACCTCACATATAAGGAATTGAGAGCTTGACCTGAATGGGACGGTGTTTCGCTGAGGATAAAACTTGGAGTAGAAAATTCTCAAAAGCCAACGCTTTGGTCGGCGTCGGATCTCATGTTCTAGGGGAGTACGATGGTTCCCACCACCGGCAATATAAATGCAGTTACGAGTTTAGTGACTTCGCTGGCGCGCTACGAATCAATACTCTCGCTCCCTCATCCCTTCGGCCAATGCACTTTGGGAAACTCCTAGTGAAGCGGTCAGACTGCTCGTCTTTCACCACTGGGCCGTGGTTTGATCTCTGCCTGAGCCAAGTGGATTTTCTGGGGGGATGAAGCACGCTCGCGGCAGACATTCTCGAGAATCTCCGGCTTTCCTTGTCTCCCACTCCACCAACGTAGAAGCAACCCTTATAAGGAGACAAACGACTAGGAAAATATACATTTCGGTATCAATGTTGCACTATTTTCTGACTTGAGCATACGCTGTGTTACACCACCATGTAAAAGGCAGGTGGGAAATACATGTAGTGTCTAATGAAGATGCAATTTGGTGTCGGCGGACATACTTGATCACGATTGCTCGTAGTATCACACTAACTATAAACATGGTGTAGTGTTTTGTTCTAAGGTGTAAAGCAATGGTGAGTAAAATTGAAGGAGAATTCAAAAGCCTTATTGAAGTGTAATGAAAGAGTGACGCGATGCGTAATCTGTGGAAGTCACTTTCGAAATTCATTACGTAAGTCAATAGTTTCCCTTCTTATAATTTATTATTGTATTAATAATAATAAATTAATATTATTATTTTTCTTTATTATTATTATTATTATTATTATTATTATTATTGCCAAAATTATATTTTTAAAGGTAGCTTCACTCTGAGTATGTCACCATTTGTTAGGCGTGGAAAGAGTAGTGTTGGCGTTGTGGGTTTTTATTTTAGTAAGTTAGCAATGATATAAAATCAAATCTAAAGTTCGATTGTCAATTAAAATAAGTTTTCTAATATTCTAGAGCGAACATTTTTAATTTTCAAATGTTATTGGCGTTGTATTGGTATTTTTCATTCAATCATGTTCAGTAACAAGGTTGGTAGGGATTATGGAGCTCATGAAAACGTGTGCAAATACTTCTTCCCTACTCGTCACACAGAGTTTTATTGATTTGATAAAAAAAACAAAGATATAATTTTATATTTTTAATACATATTCTTCTTTTTATTTAAGTACTATAAATTACTGTTACCGGGTCACCTTAATGGCAGTTCAAAAAAATCCATATATTCCAGTTCTCACAAATTTTTCTCTTATCCTTCCACACCAAATAAACCCGCCTCAGTTGTGTTCATCCCTTTCTCCCTCGCACGCTCCTTCAACGCCGCTAGCCCCTCCTGGCTGCTTGGTGGTCTCGCTTCCCCATTCACCCCCTCTCTCCCCCTCCCGCCGCCGGCCGCTAGTCGTGCTTCAGGGCGCAATTACCTTCCGTGGTGTACGCCGTGCCGCGCCGCGGTGCAGTAATTCGGAGGCGGCGGCGCCAGATATTGCAGCCTCCGCGTGAGGAGGGGAAGGGAGGGAGGGGGAGGGGAGGGGAGGGCGAGGGCGGGATGGGGGTGGGGGTGCCGCCCGCTTTGCAACGAGCACGGAGCCACACGCACCTAATTGCAAGGACGCGCGCGTTCGCGGCAGCGCTGGGACCAACGGTTCGATGCCTGAGGGATAGCGGTTGTGTTGACACATCGCCGACATGCTTCCTAATAGGAGGAAGTTGTGCGGTTCTCGCAGTTATTAACGTCACTAGACCGATAACCAGCAAATAACGGCCGCGGTTGAAGTTTATACGCTAAGGCGACATTCGAAGTTTTAACCAAATATGTTGTATGTGTTAACACCCGTGTTCCACTCAGTATTTTTTCGTTAATACGCGCTTTTCAAAATAAAAGTTCTCACACAAAATATAATATCTTACCTAGAAATCAGCGTTCTCATTCGTCATCTTTAGCTACAACTCATGTGAAACGCCGCATCTTCATTACAATCTAACTGTTTACATCTACTGTTTCTCGATCACCTACTGTTCGTTTTATTTTCGCATCTCATCCAGAATCCATCAAGATGATCACGAAAATCTGTCATTCAGTTTTGAAAAATGGGCATCTGACAGCTCGAAACAACCAAAAAAAGCCGAAATGCTAGCGGATTACTTTGCTTCCACTTGTCAAACTCACAACATTACGGAAAATGTTCATAACGAAGTCATTGAATTTAATAGTGCCCTTAATTTCGACACACCAAGACGGATTCCTTTTATATCTCCCAAGAAATATATCATACCATCAAAAACTTACCGGAAAGAAAATCACCATGTCATGATCGCATCAACTTCATTATTTTGAAAAATGTCTCCAGAAGCGGCCTAGCATTTCTAACCAGTACAGTGAGTGGCCATTAAATTTGGAATTTTCTTTCAATTCTACAAATGTCCTGTTCTGAATCACTTAATGGGTATACGAATGCGCCAAACTTTCATAATAAGTTAGGATAGCATTCTTCCAATGCTGGAAAATATTTTTTTGTAATCTGTTGTCCTTTTAGTTACCAAATCGACTGATAGTTCTCAGACACTGCGCAACTGCCCGCTTTCAGCCCATTTCTTTTTCAGTTGTTAAGGAGTTGTTAGATCTGACAAATGGCAAGTTTTGTATATATCTTTTTATTTGTGTTCATGATAGTGAGAAGTGCTTTTGTAGCTCAGATTCGTCATTTTAGATGGCAATAGATCAGTGGTTTTAAAGGTAAATGTGATTAGGAGTCATAGGTAAGAAAAGTGACATTTCTCCGCAAAAGAAGAGGGAGGTTACTCTGAAGCGTATTGAACTGAAAAACATTAAAATGAAAATTGACAAAGGTTTCTCTTCAAAGTATGGAAGATTAAAGAGGAGACTTGATTTAGGGTTGAGTGGAAATTCCACAAATCATCAAAACTGCAAATGACAGGGAAATCTTCCAAAAAACAAAACTTCATGGTAAAAAAGCTTGTGTTAAAAAGCAGAAAAGCAAAAATAAGGAACTACAAGTCATGATACGAGATCTTGGATGTGAAATTAGTTCACGCACATTACTCTCTTATATTTTGTTACACAGCATTATGTTAATTAGTCACGGGTTACTTGACATAGATCGTCATTACGAAGCAAAAGTCATCCACCTCAGAAATCTTATGTTAATTGAGCGTGACGAAATATCTTATACATTAGACTATACAAGCCAGTAAATTTTAATAAAAATTAATTCTTAAAGCAGACTGCATGTAAAGAAAAAAGCTTTAACCGAGAAAAAACACATTCCGCACCATTTACTGCATTTCTCCTCCAAATGTTAATTTTTGAGATATGTAACTTTTGTTGTGCATGGACAATAAGAGTTTTCCGTCTAATACTTTGCGGTGACAAGTACAGGACAAAGGGCCCGTATTTACGCGAGAACTAAGATTGGATGATTCATAAATCAGGCAGGATTTCAAGTTAATCAACATACATGGACATTTCCTAAACATTTACCTGTTGGCGTGGCAGAAAGTTTATTGTTTGCTATTTGGTTAAAAGTATTCTGAAACATTTTTAAAAAATACTGTTAATGCTACATTGTACGTTATATTATAGGCTTAGAACTGTCTCAGGCGTGAATTAATTCTGTAATTTCTATAGTACCTTATTATTACACACTGAAAATAAATTAATTACAGACATTTAGACAGATATAAACTTACAATTCAGGCACATTTGCTCATAAAATAAGATCAGAAAGTGATATGCGTACATGTCTCATGCACTTGTCGCATATTTAATTTAGCATATCTCTTGCGGGTTACAACTGTATTTCGTATATCATTTTTATCATACGTATTTCGTATATATTACATTCGTATGTCATCAGAATTAATTGTAGCGATTAAATACGGAATATAAAATAAAGATTTGCATTTCAAAGGTACAAATTAATCAAGTACGTTTCTAGTGAACTACTATCGGAGAAGATTCTTTCGTATAAATATTGTCATCGTGTATTCAATTCAATGCAGTGATGTCTTATTTTCCGTGACGAGAATCAGTTCCTCAGGTCTGCTCTTTCGTCTGACACATAAATTTCGCTATGCACCTTTCGCCAACTCGCAACGGAAGAAGGTAGCGCGAGGAAGTAGGCGTTTGGAATTTATCTCAAAGGTTTTTTAGAATCATTTACATGCTGTAAATCTATAACATTGGACATACGGCTTCACTTTCCCAGAATGGTGGAGTAAGACGAACTCACCTTTTACTTCTACTTGTTTTTTTACCCTTACATTTCCACGGATTTGATGAGATTTGAGCCCGAAACTACGGTATAACAGTCCGATGTGCTAACCCCAAACGTTATCGAAGCCATTTTATTTGCTGTGGCGTTGCTGGACTTGCTAAAGCGTTAGTAGCGCTATATCTTGGATTCCAGCAGTAATCCAAGGGCCTCGTTATTTTGCTTACAATATTATTTTGTTGCTTTGTAACAAAATAAAAGTGTATATAAGTGTAAATATTCTTATAAGAAATTTATTGAAAACATTTGAGACATTTTGAAAACAATTTTGATAATGATACAAGAGCTTAATGTGAAGTATTCCCATAACTTAAAGAAATCTTTTCAAAACTGCAGGTCTTCTTTGCCAAAATTCCTATAAATAATTAAGGCGCTAGTGTTGTTCACAGACGGACAAACAGACGGCCGGCTGGACAGACCGACGGAGGGAGAAAAGTTTGAAAATTCTTTGATCCTCTTCAGCATTTGTGGTCCACCTCTCCTTGCAGTTGCCATTTAGTGCGGTGTTTATGATCACAATGAAAGAAAACCTAATGCGACAATACGAATAAAAATTACGCTGGTTCTATTCTCTTCCTAGACGTTCCTAGCTGCTATTGAATTCCACGGGAAATTTTGCCTTGTTATTGACAATATTTGAAGCTCCAATAGGCATATTTTATGATGTTACGTGGTGCATGTGTGCGTGAAGAGAGCAGAGTTTAAGTAGAAATTGATATTCTTTACAAAAGTGACAGGGTCATTTTTTTAAATACGTCGAATGTTATTTTATAACATAATGTTTGTCTATATGCAAGAAAAAGTTACGAAAGATAGAAGACGTCACCTCACAATTCAACTTGTGATGTGTTGATGTAGAAGTGAGAAAGTTGCATTTTATGTATACCCGCGATAGCCCGCAAGTATATCAGGTATCAATAGCACAATGCAGAATGCACCAAATCTTGTTTTTATAAGTCTTTTATAAGTGTGAAGATTTCGTGATTTTAATTTCGTTTCGTAAACCATTACAAAAAGACGAAAAGGGATTGTATGTTATTTTGTTGTGTGCTATTGAGACTGGCTTTTGATTAACACCACTTCTTCGTTTGGAATTTCAATTGAGAGTAACACAGCCAGTGAATTGACAAGTAAACTTTCCGACTAGCAATGATACAACCGGGTTTAAGACTGCGAGCTTTTAACGTCTGTTAAAAAATTTCAAATTAATGTTTACGAATCTCATAAGCATATTTTTGTAATTCCATTTTGAAATAGACTTCTGCTGAATGGAATAGCAGTTTGTAATTGCGGGTATCGCAATGTGAAAATGTGTAGTACAGACGGGCGTTTGGAGTTGACAGGCCATGATATTGTCCATCACTAAAGGAATGTTGAAATGAAGTTGAATACACAGATGCAACTTTCACACTACCAATATGAATGCATCCGTACCATTATTTGGATAGGTGTGTGCGCTCCTTTTTCATTGTGCATGTAATTTATGAAGCAGAAAAGCTTCATGTTACAGTTGGTGCAGGTTTAGGCAGCTTAAACGCATTTAACTGAATAGGGAATACATTGTAGATATTGCACATTTGAATATCTTGGTTCCGAAATGAGCTAGTCACTCATCAAAGGACTTATAAAAAGAAGATTTGGCGGATTCTGTATTGTGCTATTCATACGTGATGTACTTGCGGGGGTATCGCGGGTGTACACGAATGCAACTTTCTCACTCCTAATATAAATGCATTCGTATCATTATTTTGAAGTGAATAGTTGTATGCGCCTTTACGATAGCATTGTGTGGCAGAATTTATGAAGCAGAAAGGCTTCGTGATACAGTTGGTGTACGTTTAGATCGCTTAAAACACGCATTAAACTAAAACTGAAATGCATTGTAGAGTTCGCGCATTTTAATCTCTTGCTCCAGAAGTGCGCTAGTCACTCATCAAAGAACTTACAAAAAGAACATTGGCATTCTGCGTTGTGTTACTGATACTTGATGTTAAAATTATTAGTTTATTTTCTATCTGTAGATTTAATCCGAAGTGGAGTTGTGGGTCTTTTTCGATAGCCAGTCAAACTGTACACCCCCGGCGTTTCTTGAAAACCCTTTCTTTCTTAATCTCTTCTATTTAGCTTTCACTTTTGTCGTCGTTGACTCACAGATTATGTCACGAACTGGAGGAATTATTTTTGTTGCCATAAATAGCTGAAGACGGAAGTAGTATGCTAAAAGAACACCAGGACTCTAGGTGATGTTTCTTGCAGCCGCTGTCAATATTACCTTCGCTGGTTGACCTTTCCAGGTTCACTGATTCCGTACACATTCCGTCATGTACTGTACAGTACAAGTACATCATTTAAGGAGTATAGCCCTACTGAATGCATCGAATTTTAGACTAGCAAATAGCCGTCTTTCAAAGGAACTGAGGATGATAATTTCCCGGATTTTGAAAAAAATCTCTACCAGAAAAGGAACGGGCCCCCCGAGATTCGAAAAGAAAGCGATGTTTATTGTGTCCTCGTTCAAATGAAAAAGAGACAAACCAGTATGAGAGCGTTTAATTCTCATCGCCCAGTTTGCCTGCCATGTTGATGCGTTCTTTGCAATGGTGTGTGGTGATTAGAAAATTTTAAATTAAATTAATTATAATAGTCAGATGATCAGTTTGTTAACAAAAGTGTAATTATTCTTATGTGATGTATGAGTGTGATTAGTATTATTAAGTGTTATCATTGATTATTATTCATTTCATTATTAAATAACTCAATGTATTATTCTCAGAAGTAATATTTCCTTTAAATTATTTCATGAATTTTTATGAAATATTTCTTAGAATTTCTGGCTCAGTTCTTCATTATTATTCATAATATTCATTATTGACATAAATTCAAAAATATACAACTAATAAAGTGCTTAGTTTCATCCATATTTGGTGGTATCATTTTCGACCCCACAGCACCACTTATGACCTAGAATTTTCACCACGCCAGTTGAAGGTTAACAATCATTGTCAGAGTGTATTAGGTTTTTTTTAAGACAGAAAATTGTTTTTAGTTTTCGGAAATGGTTATTTGCACCATTAGGCAGAAGTTAAAATTTCATAACAAATAAATAAAATATTTTAAACAATTTATTTTGTTGTTTAATATTTTTATTGTTTAAAATATTACATTTTGTTTGACATTTTAACTCCAGCATGAAGATGGAAATAATCATTTTCAAAACGTTTCTATTATGTACCGTATTTTAGTATATTGTATTTTTATATTTATATTTAGTATTTTATATTGTATTTTTATGTAAAAGGGTTATCAAAAAACAATTTTGTCTTTAAAATAAAAGACCAAATGCAGACTGACAAAATTGATACGTGATGTAACAGATGAGTTGTTTGAAAGAAGGGGCGTAGCTCGAATTATGGCCGTTTATCCCTAAAATATTTCAAAACGTTCTTTAGGTGACTTTTACGACCCCTCCAAATAGTACAGCTCTCACCCCCAATAGATGGCGTTAGGGAGACTTTTGATATTCTCAATTGCGCCCTCTTTTCGTAACATCGTTTCCTCTACGATCCTACATCATTTCGTTTCCTGGTGTTTAGAACAGCGACAGGCTGGCTGTGAATACAGAGATGTGAATTATCCGATATATCTGAATTTTCATCGGATAATAAGAAGTTTAAGCTTCCGGATGATAGTTATACTTCTTCAAATGCTTATTTACGTAGTGTTAATGATAAAAATGAAGGACGAAAAAGGAAAAAGCCTTCCGAAAAGCAGAAAACAAGATTTAACGAACCAAATTAATCTGGATGAAAATGAAAATGATTCTGTACTTCTGAAATTATTAAATACACTCAGACTTCTTCCAACCAGCCCCTCAATTGGCGGGGTATCGCGTCCTGCGAGCCGCCGAGGGCGTGGTTGTGGTGGTGGTGGGGTGGGGTGGCACCTGTGAGTGACGCGCGGCGCGGGCGCGGGTGTGGGTGACGACGCGATTGTGCGACCGGGAGCGCACAGCCGAGGAGCTGCCGCCCGCCGTTCTGCATGTGAATGCGCCGCGGGCGGCCAGGCGGCGACGCGACGGCGCGGCGCGCCCTGTGGCGGCTAATTGGCTGCTTGAGTGCGCGGGGCGTGCGCGATTGGAAGGAGTTCGCAGTATGCAATGTCACTTCCTCGTGATTCTCCACCACACAGTTGGTAACAATCTTGTTTGTACAGTCCATAATTTGCTCAAAAAACAATTAATTTTAAGTGGAAAATTAATACTAATGAACAATATATTACAAGAATAATTCCAGTTAAATAAAGTGTAACTTTGTACACCTAGAAAAAATGGCCCTGAATTTGAAATTCACCAGCACATTAGTCGCTCAGGAACTAGCCGCTAGGAAGCTTTCCAAGCAACAAAATGTGCTGGTGAACTTCAAATTCAAGGTCGTTTTGTTCAAGTGTACAAAGTTTCATTTTATTTAACAGGAATTATTCAATTATCTTGCAATACATTTTTCTTTAGTATTAATTTTCTATTTACAATTAACTATTTTCGAGCAAATTATGGATTGTACAACCAAGACTGTTACTAACTGTATCTTGTAATGTCTTATTGAACGGGAATACAAGATTTGTTCCGTGTTTATTTGTTATATAATTTCTTTTCTTTTTTTACTGTTTTGTCTTCTACTATTTTGCCATCTTCTACTAATTTGTCTTCTACTATTCGTTTTCTTCTTCTTGAATTTTTTTCTTCGACTTCATCTTAGACTTTTTGTTCTTTGTTTCTGCTCTTGTTTTATTTTCCTTCCAGTTGTCATAGTGACCTTTGCTTCTCTTCTTTTAATTCTGTTTCTTTTTTGCCTTCTTGGTCTTCAACTTTAAATATTTCTTCTTCTCCAACATATTTTTTTGCAGAAGCTTACTTTTCTTCTTCTTTGTATTCTACGTCTTGTAACATCTTCGTAGTCTTCATTACCTTGTCCACGCTTATCTACTAAGTCGTTTTCATCATCTTCTTCTTGATATTTTGATCTTGTCTTTGTTCGGGCCCACAACAAAGCAGAAATAAATACGTTTATTTCACAAGCAAGGCAGAACAGTTGAATTGCGTAATCGGCAGAGCGCGGCCGTTGAGCCGGTGAAATCACGTATCGCCTTCACATCCGTTGTTCCGCGAATTCTCCAAAGGACGGCAACGGACGGGCGTGGCCGCTCGTACGTGTGCGCCTGGCGATCTCGCCCCCTCAGCTCGGTCCGTTGGAGGAGCAATGGACAAAAACCGCCAGATCATTCCAAATCCAGATCAAATGGCAAATGGTAATTGGCCATCGCCATCCCCACCTCTGCCGCGCGATGAGAACCCTTTCCTAACGTCTCTGCCCCAACCGAATTCCGCTCAACCGAATTCGGTAGTCCGCAGGAAGACACCGTGAAAGATAGTCGCGTGTGTTCACGGCTCCGCGCAGTAGCGTGTAAAGAATGTGTAATCGTGCAAATGAGCTGCATACGGCTCGCACATAAATTGTTTAATCGTGGCAGTGCACACTTTAGTTATGTCTGTCGCTCTTGCGTGGATTTGCGCCCGCAATTTTGGTTGAACTATGTAACTCGCGGCTGCTTCTGGTCGGCGCAAGGTAGCCACGGCGGTCCACGGAGTCACTACAATACCATGCTTGGACAGGTGTATTAATGCACCAAGGGAACATTTCATGTTAATACTGTGCTTCTTGTGCATTTACTGTGTTAATACTGTGCATTTACTCATTAAATATTGTTTGTGCTGGAAATTTGCTCGTGTATGCATCCTGCACTCCTGTGCCAATCCCAACAGCTATCAAAGGGTTTCGGGACTACTGTACTTCATCACTACAGGCCATTCATACAGTCCACTCATGAACATTAAGTGTATAGTAGCCCCGAACAGTCTTCATTGTTTCTATTAATCTTTTAAGTCTCCTAATTATCCATCTGAGCCTTACCAGTTTCCATTGACTTGCTGTCATGTAACGATTTTCTGTCTTCTGTCAATCGGTACAACTGCTCAAAACCTCAGTCACCTGTCCATTCTATAACGTTTCTTGAATAAATAATCCGGTTTGTTTCTTGCTCTTCGACGACCGCCTTTCATTACGACGAACACCCTATTCATTACGATCCCAAGGTATTTGACTCTGGTGATCGCGCAGGATAGTTAGATTATGAAAATATTAAAGACAAAAGCAAATTAAAATCCCAGAAGAAGGTAGATACAATGATGTGCTTCAATAATTCTCTATCCTTTCTCTTTTTCCATCCTTCTCAGAACATATTCCTCTCTGAGATTTCCATTGTCAAAGATATTTTTGGTATTCTACGACGAATATTAAACGATACTTTTTTATGTTTCCAATTTTCTAAGCCCACTTACCATGTTAAAACGCTCACGTCTTTTCTAAAATGAAATTGAGACTTCCAGTACACAGAAAATTTCAGATGCACTTGCAAATTAAGTTCAACATAGCTTCAGAAGCTTACATTCCTTAAAATATACGGATATATTGATATATCCGTATATTTCATAAAAGACATTAATTTTATTATGTTTGCTCTAATTCACATGAAATTTTCCCTCTTTTGCAATATCAATTTATTGTTTTCTAAAAATTACCATATGTAGATAGAGGTGTTGTTAGGTAGATCTCACATCATTCGTGTGCATTTATCATAACATAAAACGACACTATCATAGCACGAAAAACTCGTAAGTCTTCAGCTGAACTTCTTCATTTATTTTCAATGCCGTTACTTCAATTATTCATTTTAATTAAAAGAAAATTACATACTGAAATGTTTTAAAGTGCTCTTTAATGTAAATGATCGTTTTCCATTTCCGACACATGAAAAATAGTCAATGATACAGATCCAGGAATATTAAAGTTGATGGACTACTACTTGTATTTGAGGGATTACTATTTGTTCAATTCAACAGTTCACAATTTTATACAGAGTTTTTAAAAGTTCTAGTTACTTGAATAACAGCAACTGCAATATGACTCTTTGGATGTAAAAAGTTCCAGTCCAGCTTTAAAAATTTGAAATTCATTTAAGAAAACCCCGGTTCATACTTCAAGTGTCAGTGACAAGGGAACCCTTTCAGCAACAAAATATTCCCCTGCAGTAAGCGTGTGTGAAGCACCTACCACCAAATATATAATACCTCGACTGTCAAACTTCCGATTGGGAACAATATTACGAAAATTTGTGAAATTCATTTCACAAGTCCTCCAGCTCACACTTCCTAGCACACTTTGGTTATCGGTGACACGGAATCGTATTCCAACCAGAAAGCATCTCCTTTCCGTGTAAGCTAGTGTTTTCGCAAGATCCTGTTGGAATCCTGATTCCGCCCGCGTCCCCGCGACTCAGCGGCCGGCGGCCTCGTGCGCCGCTAACCCCCGGGCGGTCCTCGCGAGAAAAACACGCGCGCGGCCTCAGTTGCCCAATGCCTCCGCCGGGCGGCGCGCGCGGGCGGCCCGGCGCCACGCTGACGTCACTCACAATTTGACGGTTATATAGGGTGTCCGGGAAGGAAAGAACGAAACTTTGAAAATACGCTCTTATGTCAATTTGAAGTATCTTTTTTAATGTACTGCTTCGAGATTTCGAACGGCTGAGCCGCAATAAGCACTCAAAAATTGGTTGGAGAAAATACTTTCTATGTTAAAATTTGCATTTTAGAAATATACGAGTTAACACTCCAGAAACATGTAAATTGTTTATTATTTACAAAAGAAATTAATATATTTCTTTTTTAAAAAATTAACACTGTAGTAAAAAAGTAATTGAATTGTGTGAATTGGGTGCTTTTGTGTTTCTAAGTCTCTATATATGTTTATATGTCTCTATGTTTTTATGTGTGTTTATATCTTTCTGAAAAGCAAATATTTTTGGACAGAAAGCCTTGTTTCAAATCATCGTCTCAGTGCTTATTGCGGCTCAGCAATTCGAAATCTCGAAGTTCATTAGACAAAATGTGCTTAAAATTGATTTAAGACCTTATTTTCAAAGCTTCGTTGTTTCCTCCCTGGACACGCTGGATAAGCTGACGTTAAGTAATTTTTGAATGTGGTGAAGGACCTGAATCTACTGAGCATGTCTTTTGTCAGTGAACTTTTTGTATACTGAAAGGAAAGAAATATCTTTCAGGTTGGGCAATATAATTAGTATGATCCTTTCTCTATTTGTTCATTGTTATTGGTTGGGGATAAAACTATTGTCCTAAATTATTGTAAGATGTATTTTAGAAATGAACAAAAATATTTTTATATCATTGCTACTTATATTTTATAAATAAATTATGTTTTGTTCGTTTATCATTCATTATCTAATTTATTATTTTGCTTTTCTTCACAAATGTAATAATCTTTTAAATTTTATGTTATCAAAGTGTGTTTTGGCGCTGTATAACATGTTTCACTGTCTCCAAAAATATGTTAAAACAATAACTATAATACTGACATCACGCAGTGGAAGATGACGCAAATGCAAGTACGACAGAAGGCGAAGTAGAAAACAGTATGGGAAAGTCCGGGCGACTAAGAAGAAAATGACGGAGAATAAAAGCCATCTCTAATGGCGACGAATGAGATACAGAGCGCCAAGATGTAGTCGACAAAGACGCAATCAATGAAACTAAAAGAAGAGGAAGATGGAAAAGGCGATGACATATAATAAAGAAAATAAGAACAAGCCCGTCGATAATGATCTCAATGAAAAATAGAAACGAAGAAAAAAGAAGACAAACACAAAGGAAAAGAAGTAATGAAGGAGACAAAGAAATAAAAAAGGGAATAGGTAAAACGAAGATACGACCAAAGAAGAAAAAAGCAAGATGAGATAGAATGAGATAGAAGGCACTGAAAAAGAATAAGTATAATACGAATATCAACAAGAAGAAGCAATTAAATATTAAAAATCGGAAGAAAATGGGCAAGAAAAAAACATGTAAAGAACGAAGAAGCTCAGAGAGCGTGAGAAGACGATGAAGAGCAATGAAGACGATAATAAGAAAAACAATTGAAACGCGTCGAATATGAACGTGACTGCGCGAGCGCCCATCTCAGTTGTTCAATGCCTCCGCGGGGCGGCGCGCGTGGCAGTAGTGGCAGCACTGGCCACTGACGTCACGCAACAGGTGGCGCGCGCGCGGTGCGGCGCGGCGGGGATGGTCGCGGGGTTTGGCGGGGCGGGGCAGTGGGGATCGGTCGCGCTCCAGACCCGCTGGCCCAGAAAAGCAGAGACGGCGCTCCTCGTTCACCCGTCCGCTCGCCCGCTCGCCGGCCTGCCCGCGCCCTCCCACCCATGCCCACCCTCCCGCCCACGCCGACCCGCGCTCGCCTACGCCCACACCCGCCCACGCCCGCCCACGCCCGCCCACACCTGCCCACACGCCTGCCCATACGCCCGCCCATACGCCCGCCCACAGGCTCGACCACACGCTCGCCTACATGCCCGCTCACACGCCCGCCTACACGCCCGCCTACACGCCCGCCCACACGCTCGCCCACGCTCGCCCATACACTCCCACTTGCGCCCCAGCATGCCCATGCACCCAGCACACGCCCACTCACGCCTACGCGCGCCCACACCCACGTCTACCCGCCCACCTGCTCTAGCCCACCGACCCATCACCTCCAACTCCACCTCCGCCACCGCCGTCGCTGCAGCTCTGCGGTAGACTCTGCTCTCGGAGAAGTGTTTGTCGAGCAGTGACGCTGTTCTTCTGTGCTTCGGAAACTCCCTCCGTCTCTCGTCCTCACGGTGCGTCGTGCTCGGAGAGATACAATGAACAGGGCGGCGCATCTCCCAGGGGCGGTGGCAAGAAGCACTCAGAGTGCGCTGTACGCTCGTGAGCAGGGTGCTGACTGAGAGGAGTTCATTGTAAATACAGTTCAGGTAGTTGAAGGTAGTAGCGTCGCTAACGCTTTAAATTTTTTAAAAAATATTTTCAAATGTTGAACATTTACATAACTCAGTTTCTAATAGAAAGAAAATTTAGACATACATTAGTCTGATTTTCATCCTAAAAAAATGTTCTGTCTAGCACAATGCCAATCCATTTTTCTCATTGAGAGGAATCAAATGTACTGTTAGTATAACCTCTGTAGGTGAAGTAAATAACTCAAAATACATTTTAGATGCTTAAAATTAAAAAAAACACTAGTTCTTTTAATAGAAATTTTGTAAAATTCTTCTGAATAGATTTGCACACAACCCGTCAGAAGACCGAGACACGTCAAATAACACCTCATTTGGATGAATTGAGGGACCACCAATCGGGTTCCGACGGTGGCGGAATTTCGATACCATCTATAAAGCTACATTGAATTTAACCACTTTCTTAAGAATTCTAGCAGCCTCCTGTTCTTATTTGTAGTTTTCATTGGTTTCTGCGATCAATTCTAGAAGAATGCCTATAAACCCGATCAAAGAGGCCACGGACAGCGAAAGATTTTTCTTTCCACTTTCTTGCTCTATCCTCTCCCATCACACACACACATCCACTTAAAAGCACTACATTTCTACAGATGCCAGAAGTGTAGTCGGGAGCTCAGAGCTTTTCCTGGTTGGGGCGTTGTCCCACTGGGATAGGAGAACCTTGCAAGTGGACCCGTAGGACAGCGGCAGATCTTTCCATTCAGCGCAGAAAACATCACCATCTCTCCATTAACTATACTCGACATTAATTACAACATTAACAGTATTTATGACATAAGTGGATGACATGCCCGCAAACAATTATTCATTCACTCACCTCTAGCGTCTCTAGGGTCTCACAGTTTGTGACTGCGTTCTGGATCCATTATGGTCTATAACCTCCATGTTAGTCTATATACATGAGTATCTAGTGAGTATTACATCTTTCGTTCAACGTCTGAGATGAGAGTAAAAACAGAATGGAGAAAGAAGGGTCGCTCGCTGTCCAACTCTCGTTGTATAGGGCGATTCTTCGGCATCAGCGGTGAATTGAATGGATTCCTGTCCAAATCCTCACGTCATCTTGACAAGCTACTTCGCTGTGCCGAGAATTCCCCACCTCCAAGATTTGAGACTTACAAGAGATGACGGGAGTAAGGTTTACAAGGGGTTCTTTCCTAACGGATCATGCTCACTCACAACTTGTTTGGGATGAGTGTGTGGCAATCACTCTTACTACACAACGACGCAGTACTATATAATTGTATTAAAATGGTAACACGTAATTAAATTATACAATTAAGACAATAAATTATACGTTTTGGGCAAAACATTATTTATTTATTTACACTCAGTTACAAGTAGGATAAACACTCATAGATACGGCAATTAAAATTTTTGTCAATTTTCTACGGAGAATAAAAATAAAGTTGTTGAAGTAAAAATAAATATATTAGAATGAATCTATAACTAATTTAACTACATCAAATAATTAATTAAGGTTTGTTGAATTTTCTAATGATTTATGTACTTCTGATTAAATCAGATAATAGTTTATAAATTGCAATGATGAATGTATGGCATTTCGTTCCTGGTGCTGCAGAATTGAAGAAAGTCCCATAATGACCACGAAACCAGGAAATTGACTCCAGCAGTAACAGGTTATGATTAAACCATATTATACCAATCTATGCAGTATTCGAAAAATTACATTACAGAGAGAATGTGTTGTATGTGATGTTGAAGTTTCTACAAACAATGAGGTATCACCGTACTGTAAATAATTGTAAAATATATCAGCAAGTCATGAGCTCTGTTAGAGAATTCCAGTTATAAAGAATTCAGATATATTTACAATTGTTTTTGTTGGAATGTGTTTTTAAATAATTTATATATACATAATGCGTCAATTAAGGTGAAAAACACATCATCATCATTTCGTCAATTAGGTAAACCAATGTTTCTTGTATCATTTTCGTATATTTTGGCATCGTGCAGTAGTTTCTTTACATTTTTTTCCTTCTACGCATATAATGTTTCTAGAAGGTTGTGCTTAATATGAAATGAAGAGTCAAAGATATAGATTTGTTTTACAAACGACAGAAAGCTCAATTACTTTAATTCATGGAATTCAAAGTCATATTATGGACAACACTGTACGCGCGTCCCAGCAATCGCGTTCGAACTCACACCCGGCAGTCAGATTTGCAGTCCGCACGCTGTTTGCAAATGAACACTCGAGTATTTAACAGTGTTTTGAGTCTGGGAAATGTAATGTTCCAAAGACATTATAGCTGTGAAAAAATTGAAAAATTACAACGGAAAATTGTTTTCCGTAAATGTATGTTTTTAAGGCAAATTGGTAAAGAAATTATTTCTCTTTAATATTGTGAGAACACACTGGTGTTTTAAAACCTGAAGTGACTCACCCTGTATCAATGAAGTAACAAAATAGTTTTGTATGTTATCTACCTTGATGAGGTAACTATAAAGTTAAGAAACAAACAAGTAACTAAAGATCAGAAACAATGGTATACGCGGTAGACAATCCTGAATTTAAGAGGGCAATTGCTGCTTCTTTCATGTTTTGGAAAAACAATTAAATCGTAATTGGATCAATCACAACTTTCTCACTACCGCTTACGCAGTAGAGAGAAAAATATAATGCTGCGCGAAAAAACGACGAACTCTTGACGGAAAACTCTTATTACAGGGCACTGGTAACGAAAAAATGGATAAATCTAGTTGCTAAATTTAGAAAAAATCCTTCAACATGTGGAGTAGTCAAAATCCATTTTTGTGGTCCTTGGTACCAAAAATTCGGGAAAACACCAAAACGTCTGTCTGACTGTCCGTCCTTACATCTGACCGTCCGTCTGTGAACAATGCTAACGGCCAAACCGTCCAGCCGATTTTCTTCAAAATTGACTTTCTCCAATCGATCTTACTGATGTCGAGGGCTTCTGGAATTTAAAACTGATATTTTAACCGATAGGGGGTACTTTATATGAACCCCTTGGGGCATTTTCAAAATTTAAAAAATGGCACTATCGTTTTTGATTAAATATGATAAATTTGTTATTGAATAATGTGAAAGACGTTTAAGAGAACGGCGCATTACTACGTTCGTTAAAAACAGTTCTTTCGAAAATGGAAAAAATTCAAAAAATGTTTAGCATTTTCCTGAAATTAGAATTATGAAGTTATTCATTATCATCATCTTCCTTTACGAATTAAGCATATTGCCTGTTCCAGCCTCTTTCCATGTCATTCTTGGCCTTCCAATGTTTCTTCTTCCTCGCAGCTTAAGTTTCAGGGCTTGCACTGGAAGTCTGTCTTGCGACATATTTCCAATATGTGTCACCCATTGCCGTCTGTACTTCTTAATTTTGTCATGTACTGTTTCTTTCCGCCCTAGTTCCTCTCTTATTTTTTCACTTTTTATTTGGGTTCTTAATGTACAGCCCTTTACTCCTCTCAAATCTCATTTCTGCTGATCCAATCCTCCTACAATCTTCTTGTTTTTGAAATTTCACATCCATACAGTAAAACTGGGAGGGCCATTATATCATAAAATTTTAACTGGGTTTCTTTTCATGCTTTCTTTTTAAATGTTCTATTTATGGTTCCACATACTGTGTGAAACTTGTGGATCTTGCTGGTGATATCCCTATCTCTTCGATATGTAATTTCGCACCCTAGGTAGCTCAAACGTGTCACTTGTTCTAAAACCATATTTTGAAGCACAATCTTCGTCCTTAGCGATTCTTTTCCTTTAAAGGCCATTACTTTGGTTCTATTAACTGATTGGTAACCAGTTGGTAAATAAAAATTTGCAAATTATCTTCGTTTTCCTGCAGAATTACCTGGTCGTCAGCATGTAAAAGAGTATTTAAAAATGTATTTTTGCCCAGGTGAATTCCTGAGGGCACCATGTTCTTCGAACTTTTAATTCTATATCCCAGATATATGTTAATGAGGGTTGGCGAAATACTGTCACCCCTGCCTAACTCCTTTATTTATAATTCTCTTTCCAGAAACATATCCATTGTATTTTACTGCGTTATTAGTATTATCATACATAATTTTCACCCACTTGTACTAGATGACTTGGGTACCCATCTTCTTTCATAATGCTCCATAATTTACATCTGTTGACATTATCAAAAGCCTTTTCAATATCCACGAAGGCTAAATGTGTTTCTCTATTAAACTAAACTCGTTTCTCAATTATTTGTTTTAATGCAAATATGTCATCTATTGTTGAACGACCTTCTCTAAATCCCTGTTGTTCCTGGGGAAGAGTGCAGTCTGCAATTGGATCTATTCTGTTATTCACAATTTTTGCAGATGATTTGAACCATGAGTTAAGTTGGCAAATACTCCTATAGTTGGGACATTTACTCCGATCTCCTTTTTTAAAACATTGGTAAAGAAATTAACGAATTCGTGAACGAATTCACGAATCTAACCATTCATTTGGTATTGTACATCATTGCCAGAATTCATTCATTAGGTGGAGCAGTCACAAATCCAGTAACATACCTCCATATTTCATTAATTCTACGTTAAACCCCATCAGGACCACAAGCTTTCCTATTTTTTTTATTTTAATGCAATATCAAGGTCTTTCATATCTAACATATCTATATTTCTTTTTGTTCCTTTTTTTTCTTCAGTCGGTGAATGCATTTCTTCAATCCCACTCCATAATTTTAAACCATTCTTTCCCGGAATAATATTCAATCTTGCCGTATCAGTTTCCTCTAAATTCATTGTTTTTAACGCTTTATGGGCTATACTTTGTCTTCCAAATACATCATGTTCTAACATATTCACATAATCTATCCCAAGATTCGTGATGGGCTTGTCTCACTAATGATTTAGCTTTATTTCTTTTTTGGTTGTAGATCTGTTTAGTCTGCTCATTTCTGCTTCGTAAATAATATAGGTATGCTACCTTCTTTTCTTGCATTGCCTCTGCAATTGTATCATTCCATATTTTCAAAGTTTTTCTTTTTCGTCTAATTTTTCGAGTGCCTAATGCCTCATATGCTGCTCTTCTTATCGATTCTTTAATGTTTCTCCATTCTTCATTTAGATTTTCAGATGTGCCGATGTTGCTCAAGAACTGATTCAACCGCCTCTGATATAACTGCCTTATACTATGGTCTTCTAGTAGATATACTTTGTACCCTACATCTTCTTATTTATGTTTTGAAGCAGTTTGTTTATTCCATCTCGCTCTTATATTTATTTTTGATTCCATTAGATAGTGATCGGAGTAAATGGCATAGCCTCTTAAAACACGGGTATCCTTCACGTTAGAACTTAACTTTTTATTAACTATAACATAATCTATAACTGAGTGTTGTCCCCGGGCACTCCAAGTATATTTATGAATATTCTTTTTTTTAATGTATTGGTGATTTTTATTTCATTGTATGTTACAAATTCTCTGAGTTCTTTTCCATTTTCATTTATTATTTGTTCTCCATAAAGTCCTTTAACATTGGGAATAGGCTTGTTTCCCACTCTCGCGTTTATATCTCCAGCTATAATTAGCAAGTTATTGGATTGCATTTTATTACCTCTGTCTGCAGTTTGTCATAAAATTTTACGGTTTCTTCTTTCCTACCTTCCTAGGGGGCATAAACTTCAATAACTGTAAGGTTACCTCTACTCATTTTAAAATCTATTCTTAGCATTTTTTCATTGATGTATGTGTAACTCGTAATACACTTCTTCCATTTCTTATCCAGATACATTGCTACACAGCTCTTTGTCTTTCTCGTTGTTCCTCTCCACTATAGATATTCACTCAGTCATCAATCTCTCATGTACCCTTTGTTTTTTTTTTAGTTTCTGTTATTACAGCAATGTTGGTTTTTCTTTCTTCAAATATCTTTAATAGTTCTATTTCTTTATTTTGTAGGCAGCGAACATTCCATGTTACTATATTTAGTACATCCGTTATTCCTATGTGCTTTAACCCTTTTCGTTTGCTGTGGTTGTCATCAAATCGGTCCGGCTTCTTTCCTTGAGGCTTGTGAGTAGCATAATATATCGCCTGGCCGCATAACGGGCGCTGCGCAGGTTGAGTTTGGTAGAGGGGCTGCCTCCTTTCTGCCTCCGAACTACCAGAATTTATTTAGGGAGTTATCTCCTAGATGGGGCCTCTACCTGAAAAGTCTCGTCTACCCTGGTATAAAGGGAATGGGGAGGAAATCCTAAGGATCGGGAGCCTCCGAGTTACTCGATCCACCCGCTGGACCCGAGGGTAGGGAAGGAATGGGCGCTGAAGGATGGATATATCAAAAGGTGAGGGCAGCGGTCAACTGCTCCCTTATAGGTAGGAGAAACCGGGTTGACTGCTGCATTCCCCACCCTATGGTAAGGGCGTGTAGGGCGATGGGGTCGCTACGTCCCTACGCCTAAGTTATTTTATTTTCCTAATGAATTATGTTCATCAAAACAATGTCATGTTTAATATTTCAAAAACATGAGTACTTTTTACATAATTTCAAAAAAAGAGTATTTTTTATGTCAAGCATATGCAATATTTATTTTTTTATACTAGTAAGATCCCGTGCGATTAAATCGCACGGTTAGTCAAATAACCAAACTGTTTTCTGCTTAAAGTCTTTTTTTGTATTCCAGCATTATAAAAACCTAACCTCACTAAGATCACTAACCTCTCATATTTCAAGATTTCTATTCAATGTAGAAAATCACGTTCACGTGCTTACACAACCTACACTAAATTGAAACAAACAAAAATGCTTGAGATTGCATTTCCCGCCACCGTCCGAGTGTAATTTTCTTCCGATAGATCGCGCGGCAATCAGATATTACAGATCCCGAATTACTACTTTTTTTAATATTTAGGTATTTTTAACGCCCTTTTTCAATACGAATGTCACATGTGCAGGTGAAAAGAAACACGATTTTTCAATTCATTGCTTCTTTATACAGATCGGTTTCGTATGTCGCCCAATTTATTGAAAAGACCAAACAGCCCTTTGAGAAATAATATATAAGATCATTTTTTTCTTCAAAACCGGCACAGAAGTTTTTGATTTATTTAGACCTTAGATAGCGTAAAGGACACTTAAGAGAATGGTGCAGGTCTCATGTTCATTAAAACGCCTGATTTTTCGAAAATGAAAAAAAATAATTTCGGTGTCTTGCGACAACTACAATTGTGACAATACATTTTTTTCCTGAAGAAATGTGTTAAAAAAAACAGGTCTTCAAATAAGGTCAAGTTGAAATTTAAAAAAAATTACGAGTATTTTGTGTGTAATTTAGGCTTTGCTATTTGCCGAAAATATTTTTCACCAAACCAAATTTTTTTTTCACCAAACAATCGCCCGCTCCGAATATATTGCGCATTGTGAATGTTGTTCCAAGCAGTTGGATGCTCGGAAGTTGCAATTTGAGTATTATTTTATATTACATTGTTTCTTACATTCGACGTTTTGTTATACATTTACACATTAATATTTTAAAAATTATTTAAAATCTATTTAAAATACATAAAATAAAAATTGCTAACCTTCAAGAAATTTCAGATTGGGATGCCATGATGACTTTCTGCGCCGCGAAGTGGCAGCAGAATTTATGTGAATTATGTCTCATTGTTGGGATATGAAATAGCTGTATGGAAAGCAGTTATAATTATCAAAATTTTGTTGATATTTGCTTGAAATATTAATTTTTTTCACCAAGTGTTATACGGTTTGTAATGAGTTTTACAAAAAAAGATTACTGAGATGGGTCAATTCGGAGAGAAATTGAGGTACAAATAGTATTACAAAAATTATTACTAAAGGTGAAAATATACGTGCTGTTTTAGCACCACTAGTTTTTACATGAAGAAAATTAAACGTAGATGAATAACAATAAAAGGGTAAATAAAATATTCATAATAATAAATCAAGCAAATAATTTAAATCATTACTAATCGTCTGGTGATGGACGTAATATAGACGCATTTATGACGTATGTAGCATTCTATTGCTTTACACACCACAGTAGCGGAGAAAACCTGTCGTAAGTGTCGTTTACACGATGGCAACTAGCTGGCAAGCCAGACTCCATGTTCTGGAGTCGTAAATTCGGGAGAGGTCACACAACTACTGTAAATCGGCAATGCGTATCAAAGACAAGATTTATGTTTCTTTTGAAACTTATTAAAAAAATACATCAAAAGGAAAACATTATTATGAGAGGAAGTTTATAAGTTGAAATTTGAAATACATTTCCGGTAATTAATTTAAGGTAGATGTCTGTGCTCAACATCCAATCTGCCTTCCAAGCCTAAAAGGCGTAGCTAAGGAAACTAAAACTTTTAACTATGAATAGTAAATGAATCACCTCGATACATCAGCTATGTTTTTAGTACTTTCCTACTATTTTTAAAAGATATGGCATTCTTACCAGCAAAGAGCATACCTCTCAAAAATTAGTATTTAGTAGGAAACTAGAAAAAACTTGACATACGCCTTTAGGTTTAAAAACCACTGTCTCTCTTGCCCTGCCTTCTGCCTTGCATCCGGTCCTGTCTCCTATCCTGTCACTTCTCCTGCTTCCTGGCCTGCATTTTATTCTACATTCTGTCCTTCTTCAAAACGTGAAGAACACAATGCAAGTGGGACAGCACAGCTTCTAGTCTTTTGCGCTATCTCAAGGGTTTAACAGTCGTATACGGGAGTCTAAGATGGACACTGGCGGATTTATTTATCTTTATTTAGGAAAGGAGTTACTGTTCCATCGTTTACGACTTTTATTATTTGAACCTTTCCTAACCCTAAGTCATTGGTTGAATGATTATTCGTGTGACCGGGTGCGTCTACTACACAGATCATTAGTCCCGTACATGTAGTGCGTGTTTTTAATTCGGATATGGCGTTGATTTTTCCCCGCTGGATGGCGAGATCCGGCGCCGATCTACCGTCAAGTAGGGGGTTTCCTACAACCAGGTATTTCCCACCAGCGGGGCACCGCCCCTGCCAGGACAAACTACGCTCCCAACCAATCTCCCGGCATGTGTGGTAGTGTAGTGCATGTTAGTGTGTCTGTAAATTGTGTAAGAGGTGAGTGTAGGGCAAGGAAGAGGAAGAAAAGATCGCTCGCGGTCCGTGGCCCCGTTGGTTAGGGTACTCCGGTATTCGCCTGGTGTTGATCGGAGAAACCACGGAAAACTACCGACCAAAGCAGCCGGTTGCAAGAATTCTCCTCCAGCAGCGACTGAATTCGACCTCCCTGACAAGCTAATGTCGAAAATCCTGCCGCCGTCGGGACTCGTACCTAGGACCTCTCGCTCATAGTTTTGCAGTGACATCAGTGACATCAATTGATGCACTGCGCCATCTCTCCTCCAGTAACTCTAAATGATAATTTCGCCATCTGACGCTTAAAAGAATGTTTAAAAAACATTTGAAACCGCCTTATCGGGAAGTGAAAAACACTCCTATGATTTCTTTCATCCCCGCCTGCACATAAAAAGGTTTGTAGCCTTTGACTAGTTTCTGTCGACATATATAAGAGTTGTGTACTTGGTGCCAAATAGTGAATTTTGAACTAGTTGGGCATGGCCATGAGTGGAGGTAGAAAAAACAGAAAATTATCAAAATGTGTATGACATCGTCATATCTCAAAAGCTACAAATATTTTAACACAAACATCCCTGCAGAAGTACTTTTATGGAAAATGATTGTAATATGTAGCTAAATGCTGTAACAAAAATTATAAAAAAACTAATTTTTGTTAACGGATACATTGTTTTATTGTCTGTGGCTCACAGTTTATCCCCGATTGGTGTTTTCCACCAATGCATTGATAAGCCTCGTTAAACGCCGCAAATGGTCGCCATCTAAGGAACTCGTGTAAACGGGGAATTCAGTTGGGTATCGAACTCACGATCCTAAGCAAGATCGGTTGCCAAAGCGACTGTCGGCAAAGTTTGGTCACACTCGGATTGTTATGCCTTTGGAAACAGTCAGTGTTGGCACTCCCTGACATCACCTCCCTCTCAAGAGAACTGTTTGGTTTCTGCTTCCGGGCCGCTCCCAATTGATTGAGCAAGAGGTCCCTTAACTTGCAGACAACTATGGATGTGGGTCTGAAAGGTCGCATTCCAGAACTTGTGGCACATTTTAGCCACACTGTGTTAGACATCTGCTGTCTCTGGTCCTGTTTCAAAATATTATTAATCAAGTGTTTCGGTTAAGTGGGACAAGACAGTTTTACTTGTGCAAAAGCAGTATCATCTCTCTTGTGTTCCCCTAATTCAAACTTTCGCTTCCGCAATATGTTTCATAGCAATCACCATCACACATTTTGAAAGAAATTTGGCCACAAAATCTCAAACGCTTCCTGATTTGTCGGAAAGCGTTTCATATATTTATATTTTGGCATTCAAACTCTAGCATTTGTCATAAAACAATTAATGGCAAATTTCTTAGTATCCCTTTGGCGAGGGGATCCTTAGCATAACAAATGCTTTTGTTATATTTATCCGTTATCTGTGTAATCTTTGTTTCCTGGTTGAGGGACAAAGGAATTTGGTTTTCATTGAAATTAGAAAATTTAATTTGGCGCTCATTTAACACCACAGAGTGGCACGACACAGCGAGGGTTATTCTAACATCAAAAATTCTTCAGTGATAAAGGGGATAATTCTATATTCAGAGATAAAATTTCTGTTATTTCCAATAAAAAGTGGAAGTATTGGTATTTTTATTTACACTACGTCTTCAAATATTTACAAGGTTATTTTTAATCTATTGAAAGTATTTTTCTAAATTTTTGTCTTCACTTTATATTATTATATACTACAGAGAAAGTAATATAATGGTGCTGTAAAATGTTGACATAACATTACGTGAAGCTCCAACTATCTCAAAAATAGTTCAGAATCGTTTCTTTAAACTTTTTGTTCAAATAAACCAAATCACGCTTAAAAATGGGTAACTTCGATTTTTAAAAACAATTTTTACTTTCCCGTATACGTACATATATACGGGGTACGTATATACTTGCATAGGGAAAGTTATGTAATGCTGCGGAAAATCGATTTCGTGATTTCAAACGGAAATACACGTTTTGGGGCACCCGATACCGAAAAAGTGATTCTTTTCGTCTATCCGTCCATCTGTTCGTCGTCCTCTCAGAATGTGAAGAACCGTAGTATGATTTCTTCCAAAATGAATATTCCCCGGCCGATCTGATTCCACTCAAAACGCTGCGATTTTCAAAAAAATTTCTTCAAAATTTGGGGTACTTTACATGAAGCCCCCCCTGACATTTTCAACATTTTCTCAAAAAAAGGCTCCAAATGTTTTCTTTAAATTTCTTATGAGAATAGAGTAGAATACACTTATTAAGGTGGCATAGGTCCGATTTTCATAGTAAACTCTGAAGTTTCAAAAATTGCAAAAAGTTTGAATTTTTCGATGTCTTCCTACCAGTACAAAATTAAAGTTAGAGATTTTTTTCCAAATAAAAGTTGTTCTCCAAAGTGAGTTCTTTCTTTAAATGTCCTGTACATTTTTTCAAAATTTTAGTAGTTTTCTGGCAATATTGCGCGAAATAATTGCAATTTTAAAAAATTACAAAAACAACGATTTTCTCAAAAACAGCTCCAAGTTTTTTCTTTAAACTTTTGATAGAGAAAGTGCCTAATGTACTTTATAAGAAGCCATATTGCTCTATTCTTTTGTTTTTTAAAAAATACAAAAAAGGGATTTTCTTGACTTGTATCTCACGTCGGTAATATTTACAATAGCGGCGATTTGTTCACATTATTGCATTTATGAGTTACATGCGCTTTAAAATAATGTCATACAAAGTTTCTCGAGAACTCAGCCGTTTTCTGTGAAAACTAGCTCAAAATTCCGCATTTTCAGAAACGCTCAAAGGCAATTTTCTCGAAATTAGCTGCAAATTTTTTTCTTTAAACAATTCGAGCAGATAGTGTTAATTGAACTCTTTATTATGACGTAAAGTTCAATTGAAGGTATTTTTTTGTCTTTTAAAAAATTACACAAATGTAATTTTTTTGAAATATCTCTGACGCCGTTAATACGCACATTACCAGCAATTTGTAAACATTATTGTATTTGTGAGTGTATGTGCTTCAAATAACTTAAAAAGAAGTTTTTCGAAAAACTCAAAAATATTCTGTGATAAATAGCTTCAAATTTCGAATTTTTCTTACTTCATTTTCTTAAATACGGCTACAAAGTTTTCAATGAAAATTGCCATTTAGGTGGAGGTTTTAATGTTATTTAATATTTTAAAATTAATATTTCCGTTCTATCATTAGGAAACCGAAAAATTAAGAAAATGTCAAAATAGTGTACTTAAGGCGACGATAAATGGCAGCTGGCACGATTATGTAGTAATTCCAAGTAGATTGCCCAGACCCAAGGAAATAGAAAACTAATACGGGAATGTCTGTGCCATTCTGTAGTACCACTAGTTTTGAACTGTAGAGACAAACCATTTATAACTGTATTTTAATTGTTACTTCAGAGTGCTAAGTTTGCTAGTTTACAATCACTATCCACTCCTGTAAAGCGTTACCTCGCTCTAAAAGAAAATTTAAAAAGTTGTTAGTTTTGTGGGTTAAAATGTTGTCCCAGAACCTAAGTTCTCCCCACAACTCTCTCAGATATTTTTGCGGGTAGGAATAATATCAAGATGTTCAACTGGTTGTATAATATTAAGTAAGAGTTTCAAATAAGATACAAGTATGGTCTTATTGCACTATTAGTTTATACCTGAAATGTCTCATTCGGTATATGAACAAACAATCCAGGAAGCCGCGAAACTAATCCTTACGTTTATCATTCCGGGAACCTTGTCCGGTGGGACCTGGCGTCCTGGTGAGGTCTGGTGAGGTCCTGGCGTGGATGACGCGTGTGTGTGTCGTGGGTAGCCGCCAAATCGCGTAACTGCGCGGGGGTTTCTGGATGGAGTGTGCATTCGACCGCGATTGCCAGGTGTGGTAAACGTCAGCGTGAGCCACTTGTGGAACTGTCAGGAAAGCACTCTCCACATACTGACATACCTCCCTCCTGTAATTCTGGGATGTTCATTTGGGAGGACATGCTATTGAAAAAATCTAAAAGGTTTTTTAGTTTTTATCTATAACCCTATGCATTACGGAAATACTTAAGAAACTTACGGAAAAACTTAAGAAAAAGTGCATTACCTATGCACTACGGTAATACTTAAGAAGCTTCTGTCTGTCAATAATTTTATAAATTGATTTGTTTATCTTCAAAATCAGTAAAATATGTATGAAAAGTTAGTGAAGGTGAATGTTTGCATTTACTGTTCAGCAGCAAACATTGAGAAAATATCAGCATTTCCTCAACGAGGAAAATTAACGAAAAATCCAATCGTGATGGGAGTAGCTGTCAAAAAACTTTGGTAGATTATTTTCTAAGTTTGTTTCTACTAAATGTAAGGTTCAGAGAAAAATAACAAATGGAAGTGTCAAGAAGTTTCAGAACAAGTCACTTTTCACTAATGAACTTTTAATTATCGAAAACGATGTTTACATTCTCAGAGCCAAGAACCGAATAAAATTGAATAAAAAGATTCTAATGACGGTATTATGAGGTATAATATAGAAGTAATGTATTTTTCAAATCACAATATACTAATAGTGTTTCTAAATGTATCTTAATTTCTAGAATCCGCAAATGAGTTTTAACGATAATTATGAGAACAAATCTTACTTACCACAGTCATAACTTTACACTGGGAATGATTACCAATAAAGTATTGTAATATTCTAGATTATGTGTGATGTAAGAGTAGACAATTTAGTATATATTATGTACTAGCCTTAAGAAGCAAAATTGCTGGTGAACAAAGCCACATTGGTTCCCAAAAACGAAGCAACACGCTGCACAAGAAAATAAAACACAATAATCTCGTTAACGCAATAAATTAAATGCTTTAACAAAAACAATATTCAAGAACACTGCAACTTCAGAGTGTAGTGTGCACAAGTACATCCGCTTTTTGTATACCACGAATACTTAGAGTTGCTCTTCCATAACGCAACACGTGAAACTAGTGGTGCTAAAACAGTACGTAGTTTCTAGCACGTAGTTTTCATGCAAAATTACGCGAAAAGTACTCAAATTTTCGAAAAATTGTGCATGACCTTATTTCAAAACCTATCTTTAAGGTACAGATTTCATTAAGGGAAAAAATTCTATCTAATATTTTTAGTTGCAGGAAGACTCCGAAAAACTTTTTACTATTTTCAATTTTCGAAAAATTAGGTTTTTCAACGAACATGAGATCTGCACCTTTCTCTTAAACGTCCTTCATACTATCCAATAACAAAATTTATACCCAAACGATGAAGCCATTTTTTAATTTTGAAAATGTCCCAGGGCCTTTGTGTAAAATACCCCCCAAAATTGAAATATCGGTTTAAAATTCAAGGGACGCGTGACATCAGCCAGGTCGATTGGAAAATATCAATTTTGGAGAAAATCAGCTTAAACATTCTGCTGCTAGAGTGGATCACAGACTGTTATATAGTTGAATAGACGGACGGGGTGAACGGACAGACAGACGTTTTTGCTATCATTCGATTTTTCGATATCAAGGACCCACAAAACAATGGATTCTAGCTACACCACGTGTTAGAAGACTTTTTTCTAAATGTATCAACTGCTTATCCACTTTTTCTTTACCAGGGCCCTGTAATAAGAGTTTTTCTGTCAAAAATTTCCAGGTTTTTTCGCGCAGCATTACATTACTTACTCTCTACTCCATAGGGAGAAAGTAAAACAAATTATTAATGACATGCGGTCTCTTTCTTGGAGCCTTGCAGTCATCTCAGCTGTGACCTAAGCAGTAACACTTTGAAGCTGAGAATTCAGTGGGACTTTTAATTTCAAAATAGGCGGAATAATAGCGTCAAATATTTAAATTTTTCAGTCATAATCGAAATTGCTATAGGTTTTGGAATTTTCCAGAATTCCTGAGTATCTAAAGAAACCGTAGAGAACTCTCATTTAGCCTGAAGAATTGGAATTTAGTAATTGAGATAATTGTTAAGTTTTGTACAATTTTTGTTAAACCAGACCTTTGTATAGAAGTTTAGAGGAAATATTTTGTTGCTCATAAATGAACAATATAATTTTATCTATTAGCTTACCTCTGTAAATGATTGTTTAATTGTTCTCCAATAAAAATGACACAGACGTCTTTAAACTTAAACGAATGTAATCTTGAAATATACTAGATGTCAGTTCAACAAACATTATATCACGGAAACGATCGTTTACAAAACAACAACAAATTCAATTTCAAAGTAGCAAATATAATGTTTCATGAACTCTTAACTCCGAACTCTTTACTTCGGTCAAGTTAAATCAACATAAAATCATGATTCCTTAAATATCCGTTATTGTCCTCTCAACTACAATAATTAAAATTCCTTAGTTTTGCTAGTAACCAGCCAAGGCAACAAAACACATTGCATCATTCTTCATTAATTAAAGTTTAGAATATTCGTAGTTTTCATCCTGGGGCATAACATAGTTTAAAAAATTAACAATGGCTTAAAAAATAGATATACATAGTTTGAATTTAATATCAAGTGAACGTTGCACATTTCGTTACAGAAATCACATTGAAGTTTCTATTAAATGTTAATATTTATTAATTAAAATGAAATAAAATACAGATTTGTGGCTATAAATGTCGTGAAAATCAGCGTTAAAATCATCCACGACTTATTAGTACATATTTTGAAAACCTGCTGTCATAACAAGTAGAGTTCGTAGGATGAATGTTTACTTTTCCTCCCTATACTATAGGGATGAAAAGTATTGATATTATCTTAACAGTACGATCACGAATTTTGAGTCATCAAATATGTTTTTAAGTTCATAAGAGCCGACACACGTTAGGATTAAAGATCGAGTAGCGCTGCTCCAAATCTGGTGAAGATTGGTGCAAGTGGCGAAGAAATGAGGTGCTAAAGGTGACATGTCTATTTGACAGAATTTTAAGTATTATGTTGTTTTTACCCAGAATTTTATTTCAGAAAAATATGAGATGTCTTACAATACATAAAGTAGTATTTTATTTGTTGAGTTAAAGAAGATGTTGAAAAGTGTAAAATTTGTGTTATATTTCTCATTTTTATTGGAAAAGAGTGAAATGGATGTGTCACGTTTTTAATGTTTGCTCTTCAAATAAACGCAATATTGGACCTGAGATTCGGAAATCCAAATGGATAGATGGGAGAATATATCCTGCAAAACTATCAAATTTGAATATTTTGAGCTAAAACTAGGAAAAAACACATCAGAAATAAGACCTAATTGTCCAAGTCCAGAGTTACTTTAGATATTTTAATTTTGGGTTGTTTAATTGAGTGTTTCGGGTGCATCAACGGGCTTGCCATTAGCCCCGTAAGTGTAGTGCATTTTTCTCGGGAAATGGCATTGATCTTCACCCGCTAAATGGTGAGAACCGAGGGCGATGTACACGTCCGGGATTCTCCAACAAGGGATTTTCTCCAACAGGGTATCTACTACCAGAGGGGAACCACCCCCACCAGGACAAGCTCTGATATTCCGCCATATGTTGGTCGTGTAGTGCATTTAAAGGTAAGAATGTAAGGGGTGAGGATAGGTCAAGGAATGGGAAGGAAAGATCGCGCGTGAACTTTGGCGCATTTGTTAGGATACTGCTCTGGTATCCAACTGGTGTTGATCGAAGAAACCACGGAAAATAAGGATCAGAACAGCTAGCCGCTAGGATTGAAAATCCTGACGCCGTCGGGGCTCGAATCGTAAGACCCTAGGAAGTAATGTACAACATATTGGAGCAAGATTTATTCACTCTGATGGTATCCGAGACACTCAATCATTTTCTGCTCAAAAAGTTGGCATTTGTAGCCCCAACACTTCAATACATTCACTTTTCTATGTAAGTACGTAGTACTAGGAATGTGAAAGTAGGTATGAATATCTGTTGATGAACTCGAGTTCTTCAAAGTCGTTTATCCGCCAAATTGTTTCCTTGAACGCACAGGATTATTCTCCGTCGACTGGGCTGCTCTACAGAGTGCACAACGAGCAGAGAGTTCATTTTTCATTTGCTCTTTGCTTTCGGCTACAAAGCGAAGAGGGCGTGAACCTTCTCGCAGTTGGAGCACGTGCCACGAGATGCGCCGACGGCCCTTTGTGGGCCTTCCTTTCCCTTTTCCTTGCCTGCCTGCCCTGCGTTTAATTAGTTGCAACATCACAAAGCGCAGTGATGACCGCGACCTTTGGATTTTCAAGCCACCTGCACTTCTTCATTTCGCGCCAACGACAGTTCCTCAGGCGCTGGAGAGTCGCGTTGAATCCCCACTAGGTGTCCGATGGATTTTGCCGTCGACGTACGTAAATGCACTTCAGAAGAGAAGTGTAGTTTGCGATATGTCTCAAGTATACATTCTTCTTTTTGACACTTCTTCCCGTTCTTCTAGAACAATCTCTATTAAAGTGGTGAGACTGGTATCTAACATCAGGTTTAAAATCTCGATTAATTTTATGTGAAATTTGGTGGTGGGGCAAAAGGAATCAGAGGCAGGTTTCCTGGCATTTTCTTACTGAGCCTGCTTCGAATTAAACCGTTAATTCAACATCATATCATCATAATTTTCCATCCTTCAATACCGTCCATATTTTACGATCGAAACGACAAAACAATAAAAACACATTTCCTGCCATTTTTCTAACTTTATTTTCATCTTCTTTCTCTCCTTGTTTGGCTGCTGAATCCGAATCTTAAACTAATAACCGGTCACCGCATAGATAGGGGATCGGCCTGTAATGACCGATGAAAGAAGATAATCTCTAGAAATCTCGTTCCGACAGTAGTTTAGTTCCACTGAGCAATTTAGATGGAGTCGAAAACTCTGAATCGTCGGAACTGGATGCTAATATCTAAGACTCACGAAGTTTAAACTGTAGTTTCACAACTTACAGCATGCCAAATTACAAGAAAACTGTACTTTGGTAACTTTTTTCATTTTTTATACATTTTTAAAAAATTCAGTTTTTTCGTGCAGGATTACATAACTTTCCCTATAGTACGCAAATTACTCCTCATATACGTATGTATACGGGAAAGTAGAAATATAAGTTAAATTAAAGTTTTCACAAACACGCAATTGATTTTCATGAACACTCTCTTAACTTTTTTCTTTATTAAACAAGATATTATTTGAGAATAACATATCACATTAATAACTGCAATTAATAGTACCAAAAATGCATAATACTTTTTACTTAATCTAGTTATTTTGTGACTTGATTCAATGCATCATTTTCTACGAGTTTATAACATGCATTTTGTATTGTAATAGTGTGTTGGTGTGTCTCCAAATTTCATCAGCGTCTCTTATTTTCTTCAAACCGTCGTGGCAAATCATTTTTCATGCCTTTATTACCTTTATAAGTCAGTATGATAAATGGTGAAAGGGACAGTATAAGAAGAATTGTAATTTGAAAAATAACAGAAACAACTGCAGATTTTTTCACAATATACAAGTTATTCCTATTCTTATTTTTTCAGTACTGAAGAATAATTATAAGGCAACTTGTAGTTCTATGCAAAAGAGTAGAAACCTTACCAGATTGAATTTGAGGTTTGATTTTAATTTAATATTGACCACTATGACACTGTTCGAGAGATAGTTCTTGGCTGTCATTTCCTACATTCCAAATATTTTAATGTGATTTTTTGTGTGTTAATATAATTTTTTATGTATTTTAATATGATTTAACCAGTTTGTGGTATCAATGTTTATATATAACATGAAATTGAATATGAATGTAGCTAGTACAGTGGGGAGAGATTCGTATCGTAATTGCTAGTGCATACGTCTTCCATTATTGGAACCGGGCTCGATCTCTGGCCAATACATGTAGAATTCAGTATTCTTTTTTTTCTCAGGTTCTGATTTCCTCATTTCTTCTTTAACACTCGCTTTATCGTTGTCACCTGCCACTCTTTAGATCGTTACTTTTAGGCCTGAATCCTGAGGACTTACGTAATTGATAGACCCCTAAAATTCCCAGGAACTACCACGTAATAGACAACCTTGTATGTTTTTAGGAGAATAATTAATGGCTTTGGCCCGCATTTAAAATTGGCAGTAGATTAAATAGTTTTGTCTTGATTTTGTTTACTGCTCTTCTTGAGATTTCCGGCACGTTTTTGTAAGTGACTTGAGATTCTTGTCAACACTGCTATCAGATAATTTTCGAGCCACCGGAAGTTGACTGAAATTATTTAGAAATTTTTATAAAGCATTTTTTAAACTAATGCTTTCATTTTTGGCGTATCTTTCATGTTTAAAACGATACTTAAAGTAGAGCTTTAATTCTGTATAAATGATATACAATACTGATACAATCGTCATACTAGTCTATGTTTGACAAAACGAACTTGGCAAATCTAGCGGAGAAACATATCAATGTGACTTCAATAAAATCCTTAAACGTCATTTTTTCATTTTTCATGAAAATAGCAATATCAGTAAATGGAATTCGTGAAAATACATTTTGAAAGTCACACAATATTTTATCTGCTGAAGACGGAATCAGAAGGCGCAAACATTTGCGGCAATGTTTTATTTAGTTCCCAATCACTTCTGAGGTATTCGAATGAGAATGGTAATAATCGACATAGCATGCACATGAATACTAGAGGAAATGACAAAAAAAACGTGGCAATTTTACCTAAAAAACCATTCACCTGTTTAAATAGCATTGATGGTGATAACTTTGATGTGCTCTGGAAAACTACGGAAGTCTCCTTTTCCACTCGTTCGAGACTTGTGTATCAACAAAATTGAAAAAATCAAGTTAGCAACTTCATAATAGTACATTTTGAAACGATAATGTAATGATGGGTATTAATACACAAGTATCGTAAACTCCACGAGTGTATAAATACCCATTACATCGCGTTTCATACAGTGTTTTTTCTTCGACTTTTATAAGTCAAACTTTCACAACCTGCCACATTGTTTCGTGGCAGGTTGACACGCAGGATTCAGGCAAGGTCACCTAGTGCACAGCTTTTTAACCCTACCCTTGCATGCTGTCGCAGGTGGCTGTGATTACTAGTCCACCTGCGAGGGAGTAATGCGATAGTGAAATTGGAACAAAGTGAAATTACGATCGAATTTATTTTAAATAATATTCCACGAAAAAATATTAAAAGTAAAATAAATTAAAACTGTCAACCATAATATAAAATGTAATGCAATTTTAATGTACACAATGGAACGAAACACTTACTTGAACGATTCTCAATGATTAATTGTCAATATATGATTTCTAAACTTCTCTGAGATTGGGCAATAATCTGTATCGTAATGAAATCTGTATCGTAATGAGTATCATGATGCCCGCAGAACATCGTTGGGAACGAGGAGCTAATGGTGGACCTCCAAAAATTACAATATCACTGAAGGAAAAAATTAAGTAATAATCCTCAAGATCTTTTGAAATATATTACAATTATTTTGTGCTATTGCGAGCTAAAATTTATTCAATAAGCAAAGTCGATTTTTTGCATTTGTCCTTTTCGCTGTAACACCGATGCCGATGTCCTTCCTTTGAAGATCTAGTTTAACATTCACAATGGCATGACAGCACAACTGTTATCCACATCCACAAATACTAAAATGAGATTGCAACGTGTTTGTGAGGAGGCCTGCCTTTAAGAGAACATCGAAGTTCCAACAAAGAGATAACACAATGTTGGAAACATTTTGTAAATACTCCATAACCGTTGAAAGACGAAACTGTCACTTAGGGTTGGAAAATTTTGTAATAAAACATTCCCTAAACGATGAAATAGTAACTTGCATATAAAAGATACAGTAAAAAACTACTTGGGGGATTGTAGTTCAACCTTAATGTTTCAGTTGTACTGAATTCTTAATTTCTTATACAAAATGAACGAGATACATCACTTATTATCTTTTTCTATTATCTTGTATCTCATTCTAAATGCGTAAAACGACAATGAACCCTAAAATTCCCAAATTACATAAATATCCAAGCACACTTTTCATGCTGTTCACGCGCAACATAGCCGTACTTCTCTAGTTTCGAAATGTATGTGAACACTTTTCAGATACTTGGAATAGTTTATGTTTTTCATATACGTTATTTTATATTGCTTGCCATCAAATTGAACTCCTTGTTTCGAGATGTCATGTCCGTGCATTTGAAAACAGAAGACGCTCCGCCTCCCGCAGCTGTTCAAGTATTGATCTCGGATGTATCTGCTGGGGAGATTCGGGGGATTGCTTCGACGGGCTGTCCGTGAGCCAATATTATCCTGTAAATTCTACTGCGTTTAGCCCGTTATTACAATGACTCCAGTCTAGAAAGCGAGAAAGGTCTTTGTTTGAAGACGAGGCTGTTGTCCGTGGAACTGTGGAGGGAAGAATACACAAAAGCGAAGGGAAACAAGAACAGAGAGCAAAGGCAGAGAAAGGAAGCGGACTCTGATGCCGGCTGTTCGGGGGTTTGAGGCTGCAGCGATGTCGAGCTGGCTCAGGGGTTCCCAGTCGGTGGTACGCGAACCACTGGTAGCACACAAAGCCATTCCATGTGATATGAGATAGTACTAGGGAAAATCTTTTCTAAAATTGACATTTGTTGAAGTGAATATTGAACTCTAGTCGTAATGGACGTATGCAAGTAAGACTGTTCCGGTTTGAACATGCATTGACGATTCACGAATTGCCTAATCCACTCGCTGATATGATCATCAGTTGACACTCGCTTTCTTCCGTGACCACCAACACGATGAATATCTGTACATTCTGCTTCAAAGTTCCTGCCGCTATTTGCTGTCTCTCAAGAAAGTTGCACCGTACACATTACTTATTCGTCTATGAATTTCGGCAGCATTGCACCCCTCAGCATGAGGAAATCAAATGACTGCACGTGTTTTACACTTGGCGGGAGTCTCTGTTGTTCTAGACATGTTTAGGTGCTCAGTGAGCGTTTACGCTCTGAACTGGCAACTGCTACGACGACGCGATCGACGGGCATACTAGAGACACTGCGCAACACTTCTGCGCACAGCTTTATGGAATTTTCAATGGTGTGTTAATTTCGCAACCTATCGGACCTTCAAAAAATAGCCTACTTGTATATATTAGATACAACATGAATTCAAAACTGTGTTAATTCAAAACATTACTCACTGTAGTTCAACAGTGGAGATGTTGAACTATTTGAAATAACACTCTGAAATTTCCAAAGTCAGAGGTTTAGAGACCCTCAGCCTCCTATTTGCAGGTTATATATGAATAAAATCAGTAAGAAACTGGAATTTCACAATAGTGGCACACCAAAATCTATGTAAAATTTGAGTGGTACTTGGGAGCGTAAAGGCTGGGCACCCCTGAGCTGGCCCAGTGGATGGAGGTGAAGGGACTGGAATCTTGATTTGTCGTTCAGGCTATGCAAAAAAATATGATAAAAAGCCGGGCTTCGTGGCACAGAAGGGTAGAGCAAAGCCAAACCTTACAGAGCCGAAAGCTAGAGGTCACGTCCCGTGGAAGGTATGAGTTGTACCACGTTATCTACAATTATTGCCTTCGCGTTCGGGCAACCTCTACCATGGATTGCTTTGGACACTGGGAATATAAGATAAATTATTGAAACTAACACAGAAGAAAGAAATTACACGAAAAAAATATGCACGCATATGAGCAATGAACACATGTTTTGTGCAGTTTATTGCTATGCTAGATATTAAAAAAATGCATCCTGATTCGATTAGAATCTAAATTTCCAATAAATAACTTTCTGAAAACGATGACACCTAGACAAAAAGTCATCGTTAATAATTCTGGCAAAATATTCCGTTTCAATAAATTACAAAATATTCCCCAAACCACTTTCTTTCTAGTTTACTGTGACACATTGGTCACAGTAAACGTAGTGGTCACATTCGTCAGTGGGCAGTTGCTTTGTGCAATCTACTAAAATTCAGTTCGTTTCTCAGTGTCTCAATTTTTGGAAATTGCATATCAATGTTTCAGAATGTAGGTACATAAAGCTCCGCGTGATTAAGTTGCACTTCTAACACATATCAATAGGAAGGATAATTATAAGTGCATAGCAAATGGAACGTTTCGTCACTGGTATTATTTGTTCAACTGATCAAAAATATGTAGTACAAAATATGTATGATTTTACGCGCTGCTTCCCATTTATTTCCGAAATATAGGATTAAACCATGATGCAAATGTGAGACCAATAAGATACTATAAAACTTTCCAACAACAAAAGCAATTACGAAAATAGACCTTCAAGTAATGCTTATTACTTGCGTCATAGAGCAATCTAGAGTGCAATCCAAGAGCATACATACTGATCGATTTGCAAACCCACTTCTTGTTTGAAGTCGGTTATAAATGGTACTAAGGACGGAAAGCAGAAAGTGGAGGGAATAGAGATGGATTTGAGAGCAGATTAGCGAAAAGGATCACTGGAGAGTGACAAAGGAGGAGAGCGTATATTAAATGGAGATAAAGAGGTAGTGACGAAAAGGAAGTGAGGGCGGAAAGTTAGTGATCACGAGAGATGGTGTAGTTTGAAGAAGGTGGAATGGAAAAAAGAGGGAAAAACCGACTTGTAGATGTAGCCAAACTTGTCATTTGAGTGTTATCACATTGGTTTTCTAACCCAAGTTCACGGGTTCAAACCCGACTAGGTGGAGAGGTGGATTTTCGAGGAGTGAAAAATGATCAGAGTAGTATGTCAAGATCAGTGTGTAAACGAACCCTGGATAAATGGCAAGCAAAATTGATAGCTACATACCAGAGCTACTCCGATCGGAAAATACCAACTACGGGGGGGGGGGAGGGCGGACACAAAATAAATTACAATATAATTGAGGGAAATTTATATATTTAATACTAATGGCGCATGAATTAAGCAATGTAGTAGAATCATGTTACGTAAGCTTGTGTTAAACGGCATACGAAAACGAATATTTATGCAATTTCATGCATAAATATTGGTTTTCCGGGCCTTTGTAATGTTTGCAAGAAGACTTTCTACGCTTAGTGACAAGAAAGAACGTTCGATGTCCGGGACTTAGAACCTCTTGATTTGCTCGGTTGGTAGAGTTTTCGGCAGATAATGTTCTGATATTATCTTTGAACGTGCATTATTCTTTTTCTCTATGTGCCTTTATTTCATTGCTGTGTCCACTTAATTTTCATTGACTCTTTTCGTTGTAAGAGTTGCGTCCTGGGTCAAATATGCCCAAAAATTCACCGCGTGGTGGGGAGAGCAACGAACTAGTATGCAAAACTCGGGCAATAGAACCAAAACAACTGGGTGGTTCAGAAGTGCAGAGAAGTTCAGAAAACCGAAGGTAAATGAGCAAGGAAGGAAATACAAACCGAATAAAGAAGTATATGATAGAACTTGAGAATGTGGAGGGAAGATATGGAGTAAAAAGGAAGATAGGCGATCTCAAATTGGAAGAAGTTCTTGAAATGAGCGACCAGAGGGCGGAAAATGCTGTGCGGCGTGAGAAAGGGAGTGGAAGTGAAGCGTTGAGACTCGCACAGTTGGCTAAATGTTGTTCAAAGTTTCTACTTTTATAAATGATCCTTTCGGTTGGTACATGGATATCGTGCACGCATGGTGGTATCCCGGATTAGATTACCGGTCGGGAACCAAAATAGATTTTTAGCTTTCTACACAATCATCTTTTTTCCATAGATAACGCGACTCGCGACCGACATACCACACACGACCCTAAAAAAAGCTCAGGCAGACCAAATACGCTAGTTATGGTAATGGGATTACGTCATACTCGCCATATGTCTCCGTTACCTCCAGTTGACGGTAATAAATCCAGACGTGGACGATCAGCTTTATATCCTTCCTGGAAAAGGCGTACAGACTTCCTGGATAAGTCTTTCCCCCCTGAACTTCTTTGGCAACGTTCATCGAGAGTATATGTATTCTTTTCGGGCCTGACTAATCCCGTGTATGTAATGCAACAATATAGTCGAGAGATGTAGATGTTTCTCCCTACTGGAACGTGAAAATTGGCACTAGCCTACACGTTAGCTGGCAGAATGTTACCCCTGTCCCAGCCAGACACCGCCCCAAATAGAATAAGCTCTAAACTTAATATTGGACATATGTGAAAGTGCAATAATATATATATATTATATATATATATATATATATGTATATATATATATATATATATATATATATGTGTGTGTGTGTGTGTGTGTGTGTCCTAAACACTAGTCAGATACTCTGCAAAGGAAACTTTTGTTGTTCCTGATCATCTCAGCCAGTTTGTCCTGCTTAGAATCCGCAAACACAGTATATGAGATCGATAGTTAACAGTAACTCCACCCCAGACGCACGCAATATTACGCATACATGTTGCATTAATTTCTCGAAGACATTTCTTTATATTTCTGTTTAATCAGCCGGCAAAATGATGTTGGAAATGGTATAGCGAACATGTCCATGAAAGGTAACAAAGGTGCCAAAAAAGACGCTCTAGACGCTCTCGTTTTTGAAACGGAGGAACAGCGAAGGTCATGGGTGGCGGTGATGGGAGAGACAGTAGTCAAAACAAGGCAAAATGCCCAAACGCGCGCGAATGATGGTAAAATGTCAATAAAGAAATTCAAAAATTTATATGGCAGTGAATTTAGAATTGAACTATTTCATCAAGTTCGAATTTCTCTATTAATAGTAATGTCAAAATTATTTCTGAGACGAATGGTGTCATAATACAATGTAATTGTTTTCCAAGCAAATTTTATAAAATTATTTATAAAATGTACACCATAATTATTTGCGCGAAATTGCAGGCGATCGGCCGCCGCTCGGCCCAGTGTGCAAACCGGTAGGCGGGGAGGGGCGGGGCGCCGCAGTCTGCTCCGCTCGTTTTATTGTCGCCTTCGCCGCGCCGGCAGGCACCGTTAGCTAACCTACTGGGGCGCGGGAGGCGCGGCCGGGCGCTTGGCTGCGCTGGCTGGCGGGCTGGCTGGGTGGCTGGTTGGGCCGCGCCGGAATGCCTTGCGCCGCGCCGCGCGCCGCCCGCCCGCCCGCCCCGCCGGAATGCATTAATGAAGACGCGCCGCCGCCGCCGCCGATAGCCCTCAGGCTCCCCGGCGCAGAGGCGGCGCCGGCGGCGAGGGCGGGGCAGTAAGGACCAGGCTGAGGGCAATGGTATGTGATGGTGAGATTGAGGACGGGCGGAGAGGGGGGTCAGGAGGCAATGAGGGAGGCGGCGGGCAATGGAGAGGGCTCTCAGGATGCAGAAGCGGACGCTGAGGGCGAGGACGCAGACGTGAGGGTGGGGAGGCGAGAGCGAGGCTGATGGCAAGGGAAGCGAATAGCGAGGGTGCTAGTGGGAATGAAGGGAATGAGAGCAGGAGAGGATGAAAGGGAAGGGAAGGCAATGGCAAGGGCTTTCAAGAAGGACAGACAGCATCAGAGGCGAAGACGAGAATGACGGGAGGGCGAAGGCGGAGATTTAAGGGCGAGGCTGAGGGCAAGAATAAGCGTTGGGGAGGAGTGGATGCCAGTGGGGTTGAGAGGAAGCGGGAGA
>JAHLJT010009419.1:63958799-64019131 GCA_031308135.1 Acheta domesticus | reverse complement strand
ATGGTATGAGAATGAAACGGTATGGTGATGATAGGGTGTGAAAGGACGAGAAACATACAACATGCCCGAGGAGGACTCGAACCCGCGAACCCACGGTCCCAGGCCAATACGGCACTACTGCTTTAGCGATCTCGGCCACGGGCCGACCAAAAGACAATGAGGGCCGTTGCTGTTGGCCTGTTGGTCCCAATGAATGCTTCAACTGCTTAGGCAGCCTGCTGGTTACTGACAAACATTTGTTTTTGGCGCTGTCAGTAACCAGCGAGTTAGCTGAGTCTGGATGGACACTTCCTGTAGCCTATTCGCAAGTGAGAATGTTTGCCGCAGAAGCAGACGAAACGACTGAAGACAGAATTTCCTATAGACCACGGTTGTCCAGCCTGGAAGGTAATTTGAATAATAATTGCAACAATAAGTAGGAATAAATTAAGTAGGAACATCAATATTTAATAAGTAGGAACATTATTAATTAAAGATTCGCACGACGAGTAATTTAATACAGATTTTTTCACCATACATTGGAAAGGGAATTCCATCTTCATTGGAGATCAGTGACGTTTTGTTTGGAACACCTGCCTTGCAAACCCCAGTGTCATCACCCTGTTGCTGCATCCTCGCTGTGAACCCCCCCCCAAACACTCATTCCTTTCACAAGACTTACACCCACAACCTTCGGAGAAGGGAACATAAATTCACCGTAACTTGCAGGCTCTAATTGTTTTCTCTCCCGTTCACACAAAGCCAGTTTTGGAGCAATCTGGTACTATATACTTGTTATTGTTATTGCTAAATCATTGTTATGTTGCTAAATTATACTTCACGAGAGTTCCAAAGCACGAATTGTTCGTTATATGAACAATTTGTTTCTTTAAGAGGGAGTAAAAACTTTCGACCTTAACTTTTCGACCATATGTTCCGTCATCTTCGGTGCGATTAACACCGTTTGCTTCACACTGGCCTCTCCCTCCGAATTAGTATGCAGCAGCTAAGCATGGTTTTAGAAGAAGATTCGAACCGACACGTGAAATGCTTTAGCGATCTCGAGCTTTCAAGAATTTCAGAACTTGATTATATGGTGCGTTTAAAATGTCTACGTCTTTTGACGAAATAAAATTTGAAATATAAGACTTTATATAGGAAAGAACTGAAGTTGAAGTTAACTTTGACTTTATTGCGCAATTGGAATATTTGGGTTGCACCGGTGCCATGAGGCTGGCTTTTCACTTTTAAAATTCAACAAACTGTATTTTTACTCAAAATATTTCCACTGATTGCACAGTTTCTTACATATTTATTCTTTCCGGTTTGAATTAATATTGATTTACCATGTTTTGAAAAAATACGCGTCCCATCAACTGTTTGGATCATACCAAGGGAAGTTCTTCTATAAATACGTTTGTTTTCATCGAGTTTTTCTACGAGTTTTATGAAGGTTAAAAGTGTTCAAGGATATTTTAAGGCCATTGGAAACAAAAATTACTTCAACTCTTTAAGATAAAACTTTGAAAAATGAAAATCTTTAGTTCAGAGTTTAAATATCATTCTTGCCTATAATTTTATATCACCATCTTGCAAGACATACATTCATGTGGTAACAGTAAATTTATCACATTATTTTGTAATCATGCCATATTCCAATCCACCGCGAAAAAAGATCTACTCAATGCCATCTATCAATATTTAGTTCTTTCTTAATAATTCAATACTTTGATCACTATGTAAGATAGAGAAGCATGAATAATTGGAATATTATTTTGCTTTAACGGAAAATTATTATTTTTAAATATTTGATGACGTCTTAAAGAAAGAGAACCTTACCTGCAACTGAAAAGATTTACAGAGATTAGTAAGAAGGAACTCCTGTTTGTACTTCAGTATACTGGGTGTATGTCTAATGTGAATCTACACTTGTAGTAAAGAGAAAGAATTTAATCATGCGGAGGAAAGGGGCAATTTTTCGACCGACAAATTCTTATTAATAAGACCTGGCAACGAAAAAGTTGGATAAATCCTTTCATATATGTAAATTCCTTCTCGTCTCTCTCTCTCTCTCTCTCTCTCTCTCTGACGCACACACACACACACACATCACACACATCACACACACACAGGCCAATTGTCGACAACTAAATGGACCCAGTCATCATTCTACACGCGGTGTAATTCATTGTAATTAAACGTCGCATTGTTGGGATGAAATGTATCACGGTTCCTGGATCAGTTAGATTAAAGTAAGCCACAAATGTTTAAAGCAAAAATTGAAATATTGTCCCTACTGACACCCAAATTCTATACAGTGGTTTTCTGCCTTCTGGGTGGAAAACTAAACCTTATCTGGAGGTCATGATTGAATGTCGTACTAATCCATCATCTTTAAATGTAATAGATCTCGTCATTATAAAGTGTTAGACGGAAGTGTTGAAGTCTCTGTTCTATAAACGACAACAACAAAGAAGAATATCTTTCAGATCCAGAAATATGTCACAATTAAGTACACAATAGTTGGGTCTTTTCTGTGTTCTTTAACTGGCACTGAAATTAACATATCATTTCAAAATAAGGTAGATAAGGAAACAAAACCTAAATATTACTTTGAATCACGCTATTTGAAAAGGCATCAAACCAGCAAAAGTGAGAGATGTTAGAGATAATGTTGTAATGTCCCCCGCAGAGAGGAATTGATTTGAATGTGTTAAGGAGGAAATTCAAATAAATTCTTTGTAAATATGTTTTCACCCACACGTTTCTTTTCTTTGGATTCATTTATTTTTCTACGTCATATATTTCATTTTACTAAAATTTCTCATTTTTGTGCAGAGCATTTTGTGCTCGTTGGAAGAAAAGCACTTTTAGTAATATTATAAATTATGTTGTGATGTGTCGAAATATGTATATGTCGTAAGAATGATTTAATACATACTTTGTGAAAGTCTTCACCACATCAGCAAATATTTTAGTTAATATTTAAATAACAAATATTATAAAATAAATGTAGTACAACTTTCAATAGCGTTGTCTCTCAAAACAATTGTTTTGCCGATTGACCCTTTGGGAGATCGCCTCTACTAAGCCTCAATTTTAACCTTTACTTTATTTTTTGTTTAACTTTTCTCCTCTAATAGCTTAAAGGAGCTTTGAAAATAGTGCTGATCTTATTTTCGTTGAAATATCTAAATTCCGAAAATTCAAATGTTTAATTTTTTCGGCTCTTCTTACAACTACAATATTGAAGAGAGAGACTTTTATTACTGCATAAAATTTGTTATTCAAGGACAGATCTTAAAAAGATCATATAATTTTTAAAAAATATTGAGTAGTTTTCGAGTAATTTTGCGTAAAACATAGACAATTTGTTAACCATTATTTTCTCAAACACGGCTCCAATGTTGTTCTTTCGGAGTTATTTAGCATATTCCAGCTGAGGCTGGTTGTCAGAGGTTTAGTTAGTCTCATCTTCTGCCTGTTAACAATCTTCACAAAATGATTATTTTTTTGATATTTATATTCACACTTACTTCCTACCTTTTTTAATAACATACATTTTTGGTATGTCTTCAAATAACACCTGGAGACGTGGCTCAGGGCATGAAATGATGTCACTGCAGTGCCTCTGACCAGGAAGTTGTGAGTTCGAGTCGACAGTGGCAGGAATTTCGACTCTAGGTAGATAGTTAAGTTGAATTCACTGTTTTGAGGAGAATTCTAGCGGTCGGCTGCTTTGATCGGTAGTTTTCCGTGTTTTCTCCGATCAATATCAGGCCGAAGCGGTACACTAGTAAACGGGCCAAGGACCGCCCGCGGCCTTTCCTCCTCTTCCTTGTCTTATCCTAACCTCTTCTTACACACACTTACTCTTACATACACTTCACTACCACTCATTCTGCGAGACCGCTCGAGAGCTCAGAGTTTGTCCCGGCTAGAGCGGCCCCGCTGATGGAAGATATCTTGTTGGGGAAATCTCCGCTAGACGATGGTAGATCGGCGCCGAATTTCACCATCCAGATGGGGAATATCACCGCCACCTACCGAGGAAAACATGCACTACACCTACGGAACTAGCTTAGCAGCTGACGCGTCCGGAATCACTAATAAATCAATTAATGTAGCTCAAATGCAAAAACATGTCTGGTCAAAAATTGCAAACATTTCTTAATTGTTTCGGTAGGTGCTGTGCAATGGGACATGTTTCAGCGCACTGCACGGCAGTGCGGTTGCCTCTTCTGCTGCTCGTGAGATGGTATGAGCTTTCGGGACATACGAGGCTGACTGTGCATTTCGTGTAGTGGCTGCCATAGCCCGTCGTCCGTCACAGCGGAGGCGCGGAACTCCTCTGACCGGGAGGACATTGGGTTCGAGTTCCGTCGGCGACAGGATTTTCGACACTACATACCATTCTAAAATACTTTGGTCATTAGTCCCGTCAGTGTAGTGCATGTTTTTCCTTGGGAGGTGGCGATGAATGTTTCCCCGCTGGATGGCGAGATGTGGCCTCGACCTACCGTCGACTAGCGGGGTTTCCCCTCAAACAAGTATCTCCCTCCAGCGGGGCACCGTCCCAGCCGGGACAAGTTGTAAGCTCCCGACTGGCTCCGGAATGTGTGGTAGTGTAGTGCATGTTAGTGTAAGTGTGTGTGTAAGAGGAGAGGATAGGAAGGATAAGGAAGAGGAAGGAAAGATCCGTTTGTTAGGGTACTGCTCCGGCATTCGCCTGCCTGGTGTGATCGGAGAAACCACGGAAAACTACCGATCAGAGCAGCCGGCCGCTAGAATTCTCCTCCAGACAGCGACTGAATTTGACCTAGCTAGCTAGTGTCGAAAATCCTGCCACCGTCGGGACTCGAACCTAGGACCTCCCGTCAGAGGGACTGCAGTGACATCAGATTGATGCACTGAGCCATCTCTCCCGTCCGATTAAAAGAAGTTGCTGATTAACAGTTGCGAATGGAAAGGACCAGCGTTGACAGGTTGCATTCCATTGAGCACGCTTTCCCGCGACACGAAAATTAACACTTGAAATAATACTTATTAAAGTAACCAAATTATACACTCACATTGTATGAAGCTACAGCTTTAGAAGCACAACAGCTATCACCAACTTATTTTAATCGGACCATAGCTAGGTTGAGTTCAGTGCCTGTATACAGCAGGGTTGCCAGATTGGCGGGATTTCACTTTTGGGCTTGAAAACGTCTCTCTCTCTCTCTCTCTCTCTCGCGGGACAAAAATTGACTTCGCGTAATACCGCCCAAGGGATGGAAATCCGTAAAAAGATGAGTGGTTTTAGGCGGTTTTCTAAATTACGGCAAAATTTCGAAAGAAAAACACGTTGACAGTGAGTTTAATTTTTTAGTTATTACTTCATATATGAGTGTTCATTACTCACTTGTTAATCCGTTCAAATTTAAGCCGCATACCGGGAGACCAGTCGGAGCTTAGAGATTGAGCCATCACAAACGCGCCATCGCGCGCCATCTTTCTTCCTCTTTCTTGTTCTATACGTACCCTGTAGCGGTCCTGAACTTGCTCAGGATCACTAGCAATTTGGCAATATGGAAGACATCGTTCGCGAGATTCGCGCGCCACTCGCACAGCCGCAGCGGCCACTCCGTCGCCTTCTCAGCGGTCGCTGGAGGGGAGGCGGAGGGGATAGTTGTCGCCCCTACGCGGCGAAGGGGCTCGTTGTAACGGTCGGAGCAGGGGGGCGTCAGTAGATAGGCCTTTCGTTCTCACTATTCCAGCGTGTGTGGGGGGGGCAGTGAGTGGGGTGGGGGGGGCCGAGTGTAGGGTTGGGGGGTCCGCCATCTCGGACCCAGGTTCAGCGATAGACCACGATGTTGTTATAGCGACCCATAGATAGCGACACGGGAAGTCTCCAAAAAGGACCCTGAAAGTACTGCTATCTGGCGATCATTTTCTGAACGGTCTCCGAAGTTTGAAAATCCCTTTACAAACGTTAAAAATCTGGTTATAATCATCTTGCATAATATAATCTGCACATTATATAAGAAGTGGTGGTGTGTTTGCCTTTGTTGCAATCAGAATGTAAAATGCCTAATAATAGGAGTTGTTTGGTTCCCAATTGCCATAACAACCAAACAGAAGACGTGGAATGTACAAAGCTGATTACATTTCCGTGCGATCCTGAAAAACTGAGTAATATTTAATGTTTTGCATGATTCGTTAAAGAACGGTTTCATAGTATGATAACGAATGTTATTCTCTCACTACTTTTAATATGGTCTCATCATTTTGTTGCAACAACATTAAATTGAATGTATATTTTGTTTATAATTATTAATGTATATATTACGGATTTTATTATAGGTATAGAGAATGTCTGCTACCTATTAGACTTCAGGAAATGCGGAGAATGCGGTCCACAGTGGTTTCATTTTGTGTATTATTCAATTGGCTCCCTCGCAAGACCTGGTGAGTGCAAAAACCTTGTTTTATTACAAGAAGTACATCACTATACATCTTGAATTCCAATAACATCTCTTTTTTGTATTTCAGACACTTCTCCGCCTACTGGAAAGAAGTTACAAGTATAATTCATTCCTATGGTGTTATGCAGTACAATACCATCATTTTCTGTTATATCTTAATATTGCTGGGTAGTAATTTTGAATTTGAAGTGAAGTGTCCTAGTGTAGGTGTTGTTCATTGTCTGTTCAGGACTGCTTTTTTTCTGTTTGATGATAGAACTAGTGAAATATCACTCTGTGAAGTGTATTTTTTCACCAGATACTTGAACGGGAATACTAGCTTTTACTGCCTCTTCAGTGTGATTTAAATGTGTGTAGTTGAAGGTTAGAAATGTTTTCATGAGTGATTTACAGTGTTGTAAAATCACTATAAAGAATATAGTAAGAATTGATACAATTCATGTCAAAAAGAAGGAAATGATTAAGGGTGTGAATTAGCTTATGGATGTAAATGGCCATAAATTCAGAATTTCAGAGAGCCTTTGTTTACTTTCATTGTTTTAATGAAGCTTGCAATAAACTAAATTTTCATCACAAAATATGCGTATAAATGATATTCCTGAAAAGGAAGTTTTGAAGTGTACTTTTCTTGCATTCTAGTTGTACAAATATTTCTGCACCATTATATCACATGCACAAGAGAAGTGAAATCTAAAAATATTAATTTAGAATTATGAAGAAATATGTTTAGAACATTGTAAACATTTCTAATAACAGTGTCATGCAATTGTACAAAGCTGTTCATAGTAAATGCCAGTGGAGAAAAATATTTTCTCTTTGGATTAAAAATTAACGAGACCATTATGTGAACGTTCTCCAGTTGACACAGTTACAAACATAATAGGGAGTAAAATGACTTAAGCACAAGTTAGCCAATGTTTGTGAAATTAATAGAAAACTTTTGTACTTTGTTAATCACCAATAATGCTTCCAATTTAGTTTCGCATCAGTCAAAAATCATGCATATGACTGAACAGACAATACATGTAAGTATTTTCTTATTGAAAATTTATTCAAAATGTCTTACTAGCTGAGCTTTTGGACAATAAATATATTGCATGTAATAACTGAATGTAAGTGAAATCTACTAAGTCCAAAATCATCCAACTTGGACATAAGTTTCACTTTTATACAGATGATATGTACTAGTGGTGGAATATTGAGAATGGTTTTGTATTACATATTCTGATTTGATATTTACATAGTGTTGGTGTCCACGAAAATTATATGAAATATGTAAAACATGAATCTTTCAAAAAAATTGCAATTTAAAGAATATCTGTTTCATTATAAATGGTGCTGTTCGTTTTTAATCCAAAGAGAAAATATTTTTCTCCACTGGTATTGACTATGAACAGCTCTTTGTACAATTGCGCAACACTTATTGGAAATGTATACAATGTTCTAAACATATTTCTTTGCAATCCTAAAATTAAAATTTTGAGATTTCACTTTTCTTGGGCATGGATAAAATGGTGTGGAAATGTGTGGCCAATCTTCTGATATGAATAGTTTTTCTGAAATTTTGTTTTTTAAGTTGAACATGAGCTTTACATTGGTCAGTCAAGTTCATCAGTTCTTCTAAATAATGAGATTTTATTTAGTATATTCATATATTGAAGTGTATATATTTTTAATCAAGAAATCTTAGAACATCAATTAATTTCCAGAGTTATGACTGACACTTATTCAAGCTTCTTATTATGTTTTAATTTCTGCTTAATTATCTTGATTAAATAGTAAACATATTTAAAGTAGGTAAGTGTATAGAAATGGATATTGTTCAATCTCGCGAACAATTACAAGAAATCGCCAGCAGGGTGCAGCCTCAAAATTGTCTTTCCCCCGCGCGGCCAACATTCTTCGGCTGCCCCACCTCAAAGTTTCTCACGGCTCTAGCACGTTTATACAAAAACATAAGAAATGAAACACAGATGTTCGGGGAACAAAACGACTCTCGTTGAGCCCTCTGGCCGCAAGCGCCGAACCGCCGCGCACTTACTGTAAGCCGGGGAAGGGGCGGCAGGCTCGGCCTCCCCCGGCGGGCGCGCGGCCCTCAAGCCATTAGCCTTTTAACTGCTTTTCTCAGACTTCGGCGGCCAGACATATTTACAAACATTCCAGATATCGCTACGTGCCTCCCGCCCTAATACAGGCGTTAGAATTCGCCGACAACGAACGCATCTGCTAGGCAGCCGCGTCCGCGCCCGCGCCCCGCGACCGCGCCGCGCGCCCGCCTCACTGCCCCTACTCTCAACCAGCATCGCGGTTCCCGTGAGAAAATACCAAACCTTGCTAATGAGAATGCAGCATCGCGGGCACAGCCAGTGCCATCACAAGTCACGTGACACACTTCAAAATATAACAACGAATAGCGAGCATTTCTTGTAGCACACTACGTCTCACTGTACTCATAGGCTAGCTGCAATGTCACGTGACTCTTCCCCCCTTGCACTCAGAAACATACGTTCAAATAAATACGGCAACTTCGCTCCCACGCGTCACTAGCAGTCAAACTCTACCACTACTACTGCAACTCTTATGTCAAACTATCAGTCAATTTCGCTGCTACTACGCAGGCCTTCAATGTCATTTCTACTATGTGAAACTACCATGTCAAACTCTGTCACTGCTATGTCGAATTCTAAGTCAAACTACTATACTGCTGCTACAATTACTGCTCGTTCACTACTATGTGAAACTACGCAGTCACACTTCTACGTCAAAACTCTACTACTGCGCAGTCACTCTTCAGTCAATCTCACTGCTACTTCTACGCAGTCATCCACGTCAAAACTACTATTACTGCTGCTACAACTACTACTCTACTCGTCGGACAGCCTTGCGAACGAGTCAGCTGTCCTGCTCTGCCTATCAAGGCTCCAGCAATCAATCGGCGCGCCAGCAGGCCGCGATCAACAGTACGGGCCGCTCCAGCACGCGAGTACGCGCCCATGGTGACATCCAGCCTACCAGCCGTAACATCCGCAGCCCATTTCTACGGACGGCACGCACACACTCAGCCGTCTGACCTGGGTTGGTGCTTGCTGTACTGTCATCAAACTGTAAGTGTAAACTTCAAGCAAGAAGAAACCTTTAATCATAAACATTCATTGGTCCTCCGGCTTACTTCCTAACTACTTACTTGTAAAACTAATCAATATTTCAAAAATTAAATGTAATTTATTCACAAGTGCATTGACTTTCATTTACCCTAAGAAACAATCCCCTGAAACCTGATCTGACCCTGTATGTAGTCGCTTCGCAGAACGGACCTCACACCGCGCTGCATCCACTACAGATATATTGTGTCTCTTAATGTGGTAGTGGACTGGATAGTTTTGTAGACTTTTTGTTCAGATGCAAGTTTCTTGTTCATTTACAAAACTTTTCAATAATATTCATTGCTATTATAATACCTTATTTGCAGTTTTAATAGAGCTAAAATTTTAGCAGTGTTTAAAATAGGGATGTTATTTTCATTATACAATATTAATGGAATAATGGCTACTTGTATTTTGACAATTTCTAAATGCATGATTTCAGTATTTAGTCGACAGCAAAGTGAATAATCTGAACGTATTATTGCTTATATTGATTTTGGAAAAATTAAATTAAGCTGTTTATGTTGTGAATGACCATGTTTATTTACATAATTTAGAAATAAATATTGTGTATATGAAATAACTTTTTATTTTTGCCCGTATCAGTTCCTTTATCCGACTCAGAATCCCAAATGTTAATAGTTATTGGCTTCTAAATTGCCTACCGTGTTTTACATAAAATAAATTATATTCATATAATTTTTCACAATTTTGAAAAAATCCTTAGTGGTAATTTTAAATGCCCCGGTCAACATCTTCACGCCATCTCTATTGGTAGATCGCCCTTCGACGCTATTGGCTGCTGAAGGCTGGGTCCAAGATGGATGCTTCCCCCTCCATGAAAATAAGAACCGTTAAGATCGTTGGAAATAGCATTGAGTGCCGACTCTGATATATACTCTCTGGGTCGGAGTGCAGGACAGAAAGGAAGTTACTAGAACCCGAAGGAGTAGGTTGGAAGCCGACGGGTGTGGCCGCGAACTCCAGCTAGCGAGAAAGGAGAGGCTCGTGCCGGGTGGTGCTAGAATCGCACGGCAGAGGCACGATCGGCGGAGGCGTCTGGTTCTGTGAGTACGACAAGGTTACAGAGAGAGCACGTGCTGAGGCCCACGATAAAGCGTCGGCCGCCACATTTTCTTCGCTGGGAGTTTTACGCTGGGGGGCGAACGCCACGGCCACCGGATTAAGGTCGGTGTTCAAGATAAAATAATTTCTGTATATGACACTATAAAAGTAGTGAGAAGTTGGAAGCAATTGACTATAGAATGCAGGTTGGTGTGTTGTTCCTGTAGTTCACTATCAGATTTTTTTTGCCATTAACATTCTTGCGTAATGACTGGTATACCCGTCCCATTGGTATTTTCATGGTCATTGTGAACTGTTTTTCAAAAGATATTTCAAGTAACGTGTCTTTCTTAGACGAGAACGTCATTAATTTGTGAAAGAATCTTGTTTCGCTAATGAAATGCAAGTGCAGTTTCTGTCTTTAAAAGAAAATGTTAATGATAGTGTTAAATTCAAAGTCAAGTTAAAAAACATATTGTGTTATTTGTGAATAATTAAAAAGGATAAAAAAGTATATTTGCTACGAACAGTTGAAGAATTTAAGTGAACCAGTTATGCGTCTTCCTTCGGAGAGAACACCACTGCTTTGTGAAAGAATCTTATGTTAATGAAATGCTAGCGCAGCTGTTGCCTTCAAAAGGAAAAAGTTTTGATGATAGCGTTAAATTCAAGTCGTTATAAAAACACCTTGTGCTGTTTAAGAATAATTAAAAGGGTATGAAATGTATTTGCTATAAACAGTTAAAGAAGTTAAATGAACTTAAATATCTCAAAACATTTATTGAAACTTGGATGCCAGTTGAGTAGAAATAAAACATATTCTTTTCAATTTCAACCAAAGGTGTAGGTTGTAATAAATGTTAATTTTTGCATTTATGTAATAACAAACACGTTTAGTGTGTTTTCAAGCAATTTTTGGTAATATTCTATGTTCTCAAAAACTATTTATTCATTTCAATTGTATGCGAAATATACCATGGTAATTGCAATGAATTCTTTGCAAGAATTTACTAATGAATAATTATGCAGTGTATGTGGATGGATGGTTAACTGCAATTTTTGTAAACGGAGAGCACTAAGACATTCTGTCGTCCGGAATACCTGTGCTATTTTCTCTGAAGTAACTTTAGATCCACTCATCTCGCGGGAGATATCTTTTATTCAATTTATTGAATTTCAAATAATATTTTTTCTCATAGAGGACATTAGTAGGATTCTAATTTGTGCTAACTTTAGATTCATAATTTTGCAGTTAATTATCCTCTTCATTTTTTTGATACTGTTAAAGGGTTTTTGTTTGTTCTTTTTTTATGTATGGCCAATGTTGTTGTCATTCTGTAATTTTCTTTTGCTATCAAAGCATATTCAATTAAATGTTGTTCTGTGGTAACGGCTTTGTGTTTATTTTTCAAAGTTTCAAGTAAAGAGCCACTTTCCCACTAATTCCCCACAACCGACCTATACGTCTGGTTACAACCCGAGCCATTCCACTCAAATCACACAAGAGTTGACACGACTTCTTTTAAAATGTACGATATGTTTTTCTTAAATCTGAACATTAAAATGAGACGTGTTTTTTTATTTGTCTGAAAATTGATTACTTGTGTAGTTATGCCTATAAATTTTGGAATTTACGGGTACTTCACAACATATGATCAATTGTTGCTCCGAATGTACTATATATAAAATTTTATGATTTGTTTCATTTAATACTTTCAATGTGTATTTAATTCCTCTTGAAATAAATTTTTCAACAAATGACTTTTCATTTTTAAAAAAGGATTTTTTTCTAAAGAAGTAAAATTTCTCTGTAAACTCTTTAAGATAAAATTTTGAAAAAATATAGGCGCGTTCCTTGTTCAATTTTCAATAAAATACAACAAGAAAAAAAAGTGGGCACTTCACACATAGAGTTCTAAAAAATCAATTGTAAGTATGAGGGCGCGATCTGCCTACCCATGCACTAACGAATTTTGTTTGGTCAGTCTTTCATGCAAGTGCTCAAGAACCAAAATGGAATAACCGTCTGTCTGATTGGGGTTTCAATAATTATTAGTATTTCAGATGTTCACTCTGCCCCCAGAATGTATGACATTGTGGCATACAGGTATTGTTTTGGGTAACATCGTGGGTGACTTGAGGATCATCTATATTCTGGTGGGTGAGAGCGAAACGAATTGAAATACAAACCATTCCACGTCAAATTGCACAAAAATTGACACGACCATTTTTAAATATATGTAATTTTTTAAACGAATGACACGAATGTATGGCATTCATTCTGGAGATCAAAAAGGGAGGTACGAGTTTGTTTATGTACCTGAAAAATGATTATTTGTGTAGTTACGTCTTTATTAAATTCTGGAATTTACGTGTACTTCGCAAAATATGATTGATGAATGCTCCGAATGAACTTAACATTAAAAATTTGTTTGTTTCTTTCATTTAATATTTTGATCCGTGTATTTTCTTCCTTTGTAAATTACTTTCTGAAAAATAAATATTTCTTTAACAAATTGTAATTAGTTTTAAAAATTTCTGTATGAACTCGCTCAGATAAAAAATTGAAAAAAACAGGCGTATTCTTGTTCAGTTTTCTACAAAACACACCAAGAAATAAAGTGGGCACTGCACACGAACAGATCAAAAAATCTGTTGTATGTATGCGGGTGCGTGGTTCCTGCCCCTGCGCTAACCAATATTGTTCGATCAGTCTTTGATACAAGTGCCTAAGAACAATAACAATAATGACCATCAGATTGATTAAGGTTTCTAGAAATATTAATAACTCATATGTTCACTCTGTCCCCAGAAGAAGGGATGGGTGATACCAAAACGAATTGTACTACTGCTTTCCCTTTTGCCAGCTAAAGGAATTTTACTGCTGAGTCCCTTTGCGTCCTAGGGGTGGGGTGCCCTCCTGACCTTGCTCGTGAAATACAATCGACCACTTGTCAAGGGACATGAGTAAAAATTTCTGAACTCAGTCGTCATACCCACCTTACGAACAGAAGAGTGCTAGTGGTTGTTCTGTGATCGTGTGTACACTGTGCAACAGTAGCAATCCCCGTATGAGATACGACAAATGTTTAAAACCATTTCATCATTCTGATCGCGATTTTAAGAAAAGAATATCTCCATGACCCGTAAACCACGATTAACTGGTTGATTTACAGGAATTATTAGATACGCGAATTTGTGATTCATTTTGGAAGAGAGTCGGTTTCTAAAAAGGCTTCTTGTTATTCAAGAGAGCGTAGAGACAAGTGGCTCCCGTAGCATTAACGAAAGTAGCGGATCGTCCAGTAAATATAGTGAAAAGAGTGGAAATCAAGGAAACGGCAATTTAAACTCTTCAGATAGATCGTCAAGTGTCTGCAAAATGAATAAAGAAAAAAAACAAGAGTTTAATTGCAATAGGAGAAACCCCTGCCAAGAAAAGAAAATTGGAATACAAACAGTATCCCCATGAGAAATTTCAGAAAATACAAAGTGCCAACACAATTTTTTTTCGCATTCAAGATAATTCAACATCCATCGAAAAATCAGACAAAAAGATACTATTTAGAAACTTATCGATTCTTTTCAGTCAACAGATGACATGACTGATAATTTTAATTTTGACAATTTTGAGAATTGGACATACAATAAAATTAAACATTTTGCAACAACCGAAAGCATGATAAAAAAAGGGTAAGAGGCTAAAAATTGGCTGAAAAAATGGAATTTTGTCCAGAACTGAAGTAAATTCGGTAAGGTATTAAAACTGTGCACTGTGACGAAACTTCAGAAATTCTAAGATAAGCGAGTACTTATATTTAATGTGAGTTGTGAGAGACCAGAAAATTTCAAACTCAGTTAAAATATGAGTCGAGATTCCGTTATTTAATACTCAATTTCGGTCGTGAAGTTTCACCATCTCAAGAAGTACTTAAATTACTGTTTCATCCAAAGAATTCGACTGCCAGTAATGCAAGAAACGTATCTATTGCAGCAGTGTACTTCACACTGTTTTGTAAAATATTAATATCTTTTAAAGTTACTGAGATCGCACTTTGATTTTTTCTAGAGTTATCGTCAATACTCTAGTGCGTTTATAAATATTTAAAATCATTTTTAGCTCATCGAGTTTACAAAAATAATCAATGGTATACATTTAATTTTTTTTAAATAATGAAAATTCAGGAAATTAAATATTTTGCAAAATCTTAAAAATTAAACCTGTTTTTAATTTTCGAATGCGATTTGAAAGAAATTTCTATAATAAGTGTATTCAAATATAGGATATTTTTAAGTTAGTAATGTGCGGCATTTTTAGCAAATTTCATTTTGTAATATTTCCGAAAATAATAAAGTTAGAAAAAAGTAAAAATACACGTGTTAATTCATTTGACCCATATAACATATAGAAAAAAATTGGAAAATAATTAAAAATGTAACTTCTTAGTTACACACACTAATATGCACTACACTACCACGCATGCCGGGAGACCAGTCAGGAGCTTAGAGATTGGGCCGTGCCTCGCCGGGAGAAGAAATTTGGTTGTGGAAAACCCTGTAAGCTCAAGTTAGGTCGGCACCGGTTCTCGCCGTCCCCTGGAAGGTCGTCGCCATCCCGCTGGCGGTAAAACACGTACTATATTTACGAGACTATTGCACATAGCAGTTGACGTGCCCGAAATCAATAATCAAACAAGCATCAGGCAAGCATGAAGCCAGTGAGCGGTGGGGAAACTCTCAGATTTCCCTCCGATCGTTCCTCTTGCAACAAGGACTTACAAGGTAGTAGAAAAACAAATAAACGTTAATTGACTCTCTGTACGTGAGAACAAAAAGTAAATTTGTTGACTAAGTAATTAGGTTTGATTGAAGATGATACTCAATAGTATAACTCCATTAACACAATTGATTACACATATAATTACACCTGAAATTATTTGAGACAAATCTAAAAGATTGATATTTTTAAGACGTCTTATTTGCAGACTGGTATGTAACAAATGTATGGATCAAGTGTTCATATGACATTCTAATTTTTGAATATATTTATAACTATATTTTTTTATTTCTTCGTTAACAGTTGGCGTTTTAAAACTATAGTGAATTACATAATTTCGAATTGACCAAGGGTCTTTGGCAATGTTTCTTATATCTTTGGATTAAAATCTTTGAATTATTTGGATATTGGATGTGCCACTGATACCCCAGAGCAGTATGCAGTACGTTCAAATAGGCTTTAAAAATGATTTATGAATGAGTAATTTATTTCCTAAAGCTAACTCTGAGTTTCTACCTAACAACCGGTACAGTTTTCTACTTTCCCGTGTACGTACGTATACACGGAGTGATATACGTATTATAGGAAAAGTCATGTAATGCTGCGCGAAAAAATGGCAAAATTTCGGCGGGAAAAAATTAATTGCCGGGCCGTGATAACGGAAAAGTTGATAAAACCAGTTGCTAAATTAAGAAAAACAATCCCCTAACATGTGGTGTAGCCAGAAACCCTGTTTTCTAGGTCCTTAATACCGAAAATCCAATTGAAAGGAAAATTTTTCGTCTGTCCGTCCGTCTGTGTAGACTACTAGCGCCTGAACCATATGTACGATTTTTCCAAAATGGATATTTCCCGGTCTATCTGGGTCTAGTCAAAGTTTTGAGATTTTGAAAAAGATTCTGTAAAATTTGGGGGACTTTACATGAAGCTCCCCGACATTTTCAAAATTTTCTCAAAACGGCTACAAATTTTTGCTTTAAATTTCTTATAAGAATAGAGTAAAATACACTTATGAAGGTGGCATAGGTACGATTTTCACGGATAACTCTGAATTTTCGAAAATTGCAAAAGTAAAAAATTTTTTCGGTGTCTTTCTGGAACTACAAAATTGAAGATAGTGATTTTCCTTTTAAATAAAATTTGTTGTCCAAAGTAAGTTCTTTCATTAAGGTCATCTACATTTTTTTGAAAAGTTTTGTCGTTTTCGCGCAGTATTGCGTGCAATATCTGCAATTTTAAAAAATTACAAAAACAAGATTATCTTAAAAACAGCTTCAAATCTTTTCTTTAAATTTCTTGTAAGAATAGAGTATAATACACTTATTAAAGTGCCATAGGTCCGATTTTCACGGATAACTCTAAAGTTTCTATAATTGAAAAATTTAAAATTTTTTCGGCGTCTTTCTGGAACTACAAAATTGAAGATAGAGATTTTTTCTTCAAATAAATTTGTTGTACAAAGTGAGTTATTTCATTAAGATCATGTGCATTTTTTCGAAAATTATATTCGTTTTCGCGCAACATTGAATAAAATATGTGCAATGTTAAAAAATTACAAAAACAAGATTTTCTGAAAAACGGCTCCAAAGTTTTTCTTTAAACTTTTCGTAGGTATAGTGCCTTATGAGCTAACAAAACGCCATATTGCTCTATTCTTTTGTCTTTTTCAAAATTGAAAAAATGTAATTTTTTGACTTGTCTCTCACGTCGTTAATATTTACATTAGCGGCGATTTTTTCACATTATTATATAAATAATGCCAAGTAAAGCTTATCGAAAACACAACCATTTTCTGTGAAAAGTAACTCGAAATTCCGCATTTTCAGAAACGCTCAAACGCCATTTTCTCTTATATGACTGCAATTTTTTTTTCAAACTTTTGTAACAGATAGAGCTATTTACACTCTTTAAATGACGTAAAGTTTATTTTGAGTTATTTTTGTTTTTTCAAAAATTACATAAATGTAAGTTTTTTGAAAGATCTCTCACACTTTTCATATGCACATTACCAGCAATTAATAAAGATACATTAAATTTTGAGTGTAAATGCTTCAAATAGCTTCAAATAAAGTATTTTAAAACTCAAAAATTGTCTGTGAAAATGAACCTCCAATTTTTGCATTTTTAGTAGCGCTAAAACGCAATTTTCTTTAAAGCGTCACATAATTTTTAAAAGAAAAATGCGATTTAGGACTAGGTTTTTGTGTTCTTTAATATTCTAAAATTAATATTTCCGTTCCACCAATAGAAAAATTAAAAATTATGAAAATGACAAAAATATGTACTTTTGGCTGTGATAGATGGCAGCTGGGAAGAGAGATTATGTGGCAATTCCAAATAGCTAGCGAAAACCCAAGGAAATAGAAAATGAATACGGGAAAGTCTGTGCCATTCTGTAGCACCACTAGTTTCACGCAGCATTTCATAACTTTCTCTATACTACGTATATCACTCCGTGTATACGTACGTATACGTGAAAGTAAAAATAAGCGTTTTTGGCAAGAATGCTTAACAAAATATTCGCTCCGATGTAATATAATCTATTTTCAATGGCAAATCAGCTATAGATTGTGTTTCTTACGCACCATCATATCGTTCGTGAAGTAATATACTTAACCATTCTGTCATTACAAAATGGAGAACGATAATTTGAAGAACTAATTTTCCACTGAATTCTAAACGACATGCACAGATAATTATGTTACATTTATGTTCATAAGCAAAACAAAGAGTCATATCAGCACTTTATCTAGTGATCCGAAAAACTTGACGAAAAACCTTATTGACGGAGTCATTGACCCATAAGCTCAGGTACAGTACTTCTTATAGATTGTTTAGAATTATAGTGCCAAAATAATAAACAATATATTAAATGTCATTGTTAAAATTAATATTAATTTCCTTTTTATTGCTCAGTATAGTCTCTAATTGTAGAGAAACAATTTTGTAGCAAATATTTTACTTTGGACCGAAACTTTTGAATACCATTTTGTAATCAACTCCACAGACGTGTTTGAGTGGTATATTTGAACTTGATGTTTTTGATGATCGCAGTAGTGCGACAATTAAACGTTCACGATTCGAAACTACCGAACCCTTAGAGTAAGAAATATTTCCATATATTAAATCAAATATGTCATAGCTACATCACAGTTGCTTTAAAAAATTAAAACTACCAACTGACGCCAACTCGGTGATCTCCCATATAATGTATTATTTTTAGCAAAATTCTGATAGTGTGTTCAAAGATACAATAAATAATACAGTAGTGCCATACTGTGCAAACACCATCAAAACTACAGCAGAGAAGGTATATTTCAATTTTGAAGGCTACTTGGTTAGAAATATTCTAGGACATTTTGAAATATTCTCAAAAGTTGGTTCAAATTTATTTTTCTAGTGCATGACAACGTGCTTATAAGTATGATAATGTTTGATTTTTATTCAACCCCTTAACTTAAACAATTCAAACCTGTTTTAGTATTTCTTCTCGTTTATTATTATTAAAACCAGATGCAAAGTATTTTCTTAATGCAAAGTATTTTCCTGGATTAGGAATTTTATATGATTTCATGTAAAGATGTTTAAAAAAATAGTAATTTTTGTGAAATTTTGAATAAAATACAAACAATTTCCCCAAACGTTTAATCAAATTCATCTGAAATAAGAAAATACCACATTTCTTTTTCATCTTTTTGTACGGAATGAGAATTAGCTCTGAATCCTATACTGAATGTATTGTTCCTAAATTTGAACAATACAGCATGTATTGTTGAAAAATGTCATAGACGTTTGGACGATCGTCCTTGTTGGGGGTAAATAGGAGTTGCAAGGAGAGAACAATGGATTTGAACACTTTTTTATCGTCATTGGAAATTTAAAAAAATACAATTTAAAAAATGTAAAACCAACTTCGAAATAAAAAAAGACCGGAAAAAAACTGTAACGTACTATATTTCATCTTTCGATTTACAATCTTCCTACACGTAAGTTATTTACTAGTGGAAAAATGAAATGCCGAAATTATTTTGTATTTGCAAAACTCTTTACTCAAAATTGTTGTTTTTGCCAAAGTCAGTTTTACATTTATTTTATTGTTCTTTTATTCCCTGTCTACTTAGCCATTACAGTTGCTTAATACAATATCATGAGATGTGATATCACCAAAATATATTATCCATGTTTATCAACCTTTTAAATGCAATCGTGTACGAAATACCACTGTTCTTTATTTCGCAACAAAATTGTGAAAATGATTATTTGGAATTATTCTATTTTGGGGATATTCTTAATTTAAATAAGATAACTTTGCCTTGCAAGAGAATTATGCATTGCATTATGCGTGCATTGTATATGCATTGAAGTCGAGAATTCATTGATATCAATAGTGACCAATGACGTAACTTCCTTTCCCCTGCAGTGGTGAGGCGATACGAAGGAGGGCTAACTTGCTTCGTTCTTAGATGGCTGGTCGGAACGATTACGTGGAGATGCCTCGCTTGTTCGCACTACTCGCCGTATTGTGACTCGTGTAAAGTGCGTGTGCCCCATTGCCGTGTGTAAAGTGACTCGTGTGATTGCGTGTGACCGTCTATTCTGTTGTTGTAATGTATAGATTTGCAGTCAAACGCGTAAGTATTGGATTTTCTGTGCTGCGATTCCTAATAAGAGAGTTCGAAAAATTTTTGAAGTCAATGTATTTTCCGTGTATTTTTTTAGCTCTTTCAAAGTTTGGAGCACATAGTTTCAACGAGTGCGGTGTTCAACAAGTGGTTTCTACGCAGACTTCAGGGAAGGTTATTCATGCGTTTCCTAGTATATCGTAGGTGAGTTTTAAGGTCATTAAGTTAATTACGTAAAGAAATAATATTTAGCAATTTTAATCGCTGCTGGTATCTGATTTGCGAGATATTCAAACGTGCATAGTAAGAAAGGTATATTGAAGAGTGGATTACGTTAATGCTATTCTTGGTTTCTTTGCACAAATTTTCTGTAAGAGCACGAACAAATTTAAAAAGTGTACTCTTAAACGCGTAAAATTCAGATTAATTGCAAGAAAAACTTGCTAGATATGTATTCAGTTAATGTCGGACTAAAACGAACCGTGAATTCCTAGCAATTCTTCCTGGGTTTTTTTTCGAATGTGGCGTTACCAAATCTGAAACCTTCGATATTCCAAACTTCTAGAATTTATTAAATATCAGATTTTCGAAAGAATTTCAGCCTTACCCTATGAACCTTCATAACAGCTCTCGACGCCGCGGTTTGATAGAATTAAAGGGAAGAGTGTGTGATAATCTAGGAGAAAGAATATTCCGTATTTGAATGTGCATGGTATAAGCTTTTGTTTAAATAGTGTATGGGCTGATCCCGACTGTACGGTACCCGTCGCTATCATGGCCTTGTTACAAATCGCGTCGAGAATCTGTGCAGACAAAGCGGCAACGCCGATCCAACGCTCACCGAGCCGACACCGCTCCAGCAACAGCGCAGGCCGGGGGCGGCGAAAAATACGTTACTTTTGGTCGCAGGCAGTGTCTGGCTGGCAACCGCTGTGGGCACACGCACTCGAGCCCTTGCGCTCACAAATTCATTCAAAACATTGTCTTTTCATCATTGTCTATGCAAAATGTGTTATATTGAACTACTTCAACTACAGTAAATGTTCAAGTTATACCTGAATTGTGTTGTGACCACACGTTAAGTAATTCATTGTGCATCAACTTCATTACGTCGTAGAATGGAAGGAACTACCACTGCAAACTTCTCACCTTAAACTCAGGAAGCACGGTTGTATTTTAGCTTTAAGTATTGTACCATGTTATACATCAAAGGAAGGTCAGTGTTTTTTTGTATTTATGTATTCATTTGTCACTCAAATTTCTATGTAGTAAATTCAATTTAAACTGCAAAATATCACTTATTTCAGTTACCGCCATTCACTTCCTCATTTCTTCACTAATCATTTTGTTTTTATCTGAAACCTCATTTCGTCAGAACTACCAGAGATGCAAAACAGCAACCTTAAGTCAATTTTTATCATTGGCCACATGGCCACAACTGCAATTTAGACAAAACATCGGTCCTCATGGCCTAATGTTAAAACATACATCATTAATCCTCCCGATTCAAATAAGAACATTGTTCTTCCGGATCTCGAATGCATTTCAGATAAGAACAGGCCTCTTTCAATAGCGTTAACTCTAGTTTCAATACTAGAGGCTTTATGTGCTTACTAGGGAATTGGTATTGGAATTATGCGATGGATAGACACAAGGTTGTTTGTAGTGAACTAATAAGAGACCGGAATAGGCCGAAGGACCGAGCCTTGTCCTGACTTGGATCCGGGCGAGCGAAGCGAAAAAACTTACCTTTGAAAGAAATTTGGAATTATAATGCGGCGGGGACAAAGCGTATGAGGGCGTCTCAAAACTTAACGGGCCATGAAAATCGCCTATGGGTACGACACGTACAAACTCATTAAGGAGGCCGTGACAGCGAGGGGTACCGGATCGGGATCGGCTTCGGGATCAACCGGTGTATGATATCCGCGTATTTCTGCAAAGTTGGTTCCAATAAAGCAAGTGTGATTTCTACAAAGTATATTGTGTATTGAGTAATAGTACGGAAGGACAATGTTTGTTGTAGAAATATTAATCTGAGAAAAAATATTATCAAGCAATTGCGGTATACTCCGTCAGATACGTTGGTAATGTGGAGTCAATTGTTAAATTCTATGAATTCACTTCCATATTTTACTAACAAGCAGGTCGGCAACAAATTTAGATAAGATGCATTTTAAGTTTTATACGTAGCCTCAATATTATCTGCTTTAATGTAGACATTGGTAACGAAATGCAAACTGAGCAACAAGGGCAGGAATTTAAGACTCTATTTCGCAATTTCCCTCACAATGACGATCTCAAAGTTTTCGTGGTAGCATTTATATTTCTTAGGGAGATGCTGACGGTGAGAGCTTCAATTATAATTTCATAAATTCAAATATTTTCGGGATACTGTAACATTGTATTAACTCTTATTTCTATATTAAAGATCAGATAAAGGAAAAATAGCCGAATTACAAAAAAAATTACGTATAGCCAATATGGCATATTCCGGAGTGTTTTTTTCCGAAATGATAAGCACTTGCCGCTCAAACATTTCATTCATCCCAATGATAATAAATATTATAGTTATCTAATTTAAATTCAATTTTCCACCCACAGGTATCAAGACAACAGTCAGGCGCTACTCAACCTCCGCGGGACCTCGGTTCGTAAACAACCAGTGCTTGTCCTGGACGGAGCACCGCCCCGGGCCGCCCGGCCTCCTGGACCTCCGGCTGCGGCTGCAGAGGGCCTTGGACCCAGGCCGGGCGGCCCTCCCCCCCACTCCCGCTGCACGAGGGGCGCGGAGGCAGGCCAGGGAGCGCACACTCCTCACTCCCACTTTCCACGCGAAGTCGCGGGCGGCACGCGGCAGGCGCGGCCACTTCCACGGCGCTTCCACGACGCTTCGTTGCCTGTTCACTGCCACCGCACCCGCCGCAAACGCAGCGACGGGGCCGGGGGCGACCTAGGCCTTTAGACCACACTTAGGCAGGGGTGGCCCGCACACTTTAAACTCCCGCAGGCAGCGAAGCCCGTGGGAGCGAGTTAGGATGTGAGTTACTGGTCAAAACATGCAAGGCAATATTTACATAGAGGTATTACAAAACATCGTATTTGTTTTACACTAGTCTAAGTTTTAAATAATATTATTTAGGTTAATAGTGCGTAGTTCGGGCACATTCAGAAAATTTTCAAAATGTGAAAACATTAAGAACGTGCAATATTAATAATTCAATACAAAGCATTGATAAAGGTAAAATAACTTCTCGAATATTACACTGCGAATTAAAGGGACAATCATTAGATAGAAGGAAGATATTGAGCTCCGTTGCCACTTGCTGCCAACTGCCTCCATCCGCACGGAGTTTTTCGTTACAGGGGCTGTGACTGGGTGATAGTCATTAGGTGGGTTAGACCCCCCTCGTGCAGTTGCTCGCTCTGTCCAGTTAGCTTGCGCGTTGTGTCCATAAAGTGTAACGACCTTAGATTTAAGAACGATATGTGTGAGATAGAATTTTCCTTGATTTACCCCATATGACCGGAGATCTTGGAATATTAGCAGTATTTATAAGAATTGCACTTGCGAAACAGAGGTTGCACAAAGTTCTTCTCCCATTAGATCTGAACGTTGCGTAGCTAGATTTTGGCTGAAATGAGCGTTCTGTAGGTAGGGGTGACTATTAGCGCGTTGTACTGATGTGTTCGGAACCTCTGGCATCACAAATGCAATTCGTTTACTTCTGTCTTTCAAAGAATTTCCAGATTACCCTTTTCCTATTTATCCAGACCCCCTCTTTCTCTCTGCTAATTTAAAATTTAAAACTTACAGCATGTTCTCAAGACGTGGTTCCAGTGCTTCTGCAGCGTTTAGTGCGGTAATTCACACTGATTAGGTACATGCGTAACCGCATGTTGTGTTCGACGCCTGCAAGCAGGACGTTGCTGGCCTCGATCACTAGGACACAACGCGCTCTAGAACACATGGGGTGGTTTCCGTCGATCGAGTATTGAAACTCGCGTCATCCGCGTCGATTGTTAGGTCCTGGATTCAAGGACCCCAAAAACGGTGAGTAGTTGCTGTCTTGCGCGCAGCGTACATTATTTGGAACTGAAATTCCGCATACTGGGAACTGGTTTTGACATTGCGTATTCCTGGTTATAAAAAATAAACTTTTAACACATAAATAATTATGGTAGGAAGAGAGTTATTAGATAATTTAAAGAAATGTAGGTTTAGGGTAAAATTTAGGTTAACTGATGAATAAGTTTTGACATAGCGGGAATAATTCGAAGATTAATTTCGCCTTGTTGGAAGTTGCACAGGCGCTCCTCCCTTTTTTCTCCCGGACGTGGATAGCCAGATTTTGGTTGCATTGAACCACGTTCGTTAGGTAGGGGTGACCCGTCATACGCGAAGCGCTGAGTGTACGAAACTTGCGGCAATGCGAATTTGATTGATGGTTATTACTGCTATTTCAATTCTTGGCGTCAGTATACCTAAATGTGGGGGTTTAACGTTAAAGTAATGAACGCATGTCGGTGAGGAAAATTGTCGGTAGCAATGCTAAAGTGAGAATCGATGAGCTGGGATGCGCAAATGTTAAATGGTTCCTAGTATGCGGTTTTGGATCTAATATACATTTTTGTCTTCCAGGTTCTCCTAGCGTTTCAAAACATCAAGCTCTGCAGAATTTCAGCGACGCGACTTTTCGTAAACACTCTTGAAATCCGAAGTCATTTCATTATTTAATTGTTTTTTGCTTTTAGTTTTTCTCTTGTTTATTTTCAAGATTTTTCAAATTTGATTTGTCCTTACGTCATTTTGTATTGTTCTTCCTTAAAATCCTCGAAAATACTTTTCTCTTTGTTTGTCTAGTGCATTCATCTTAGTGATAATTTTTGAGTCAAAATTCATTTTTAATTACTCTTTAAGTATTCCTAGCTCAGGACGTTTTTATTTAATTCTTCAGCACATTTTTTCTTCGAAACTTTCTTTAGAGATGCTGAATGTGGGCATTTAAATATGGTTCAATTTGCTTTATATTTTGTCATATACGTCTTTCTTTTAGTATTATTCTCTTTCATTCTTTTTAAAGTGTTTTTTGAAGATATATGTAGTATTCAATGTGCAAATGGACCTGTAAATTAGAATTAATTTCTTGTGACTTTTTAACTGCGAAAGGTATGAAAAGTATGGTAATAATCGACAAATGTGTTTTAAATAGCAAATGTTGCACATGGTAAGCTTCCCTTTTATTATCTTGAACGACATATTGCCAGATTTTGGCTCAGCTTTCTTCCCATAGGTAGGGGTGACCTCTTCTTCGCGGAGTACAGTGTCCGAAACGTTTGGCTGTCTAAACATGTTTGTGGGTCATTGCTCTCGTAGCTCGTTCCAAACCCTTGTTTGGATATTTCTATTTTATTACAAGTATAACTTAAGTTTTGTTAATACTAACTTCCAATTTCACGTGAATACTACGAAGTCGACAAATCAAACAATCAATTTCCAAATCCTTTCTCTATTGCAAAGACTACGAATCTCATTTATTTCTTCTAATTCTTCCGGAGATTTTCTTTGTATTTTCTACCCCCAAAAAATGTATGGACCCTAATACGCAATCTTCAAATGATAATTGTTGGTCTTCCAGTCATCTATAACAAATTCATAATTACATTTTTCTAATTTTTCTACGTTCTTAAGATTTTCTAAAAAAATATCATTCATCCCTTTGTTGCCAATTTCGTGTACATTTACTGTTTAAATTGGTTGCCATTAAATGTCATATTTTTGGTAAATGTTCATTGTTCATTTAAATACTGTATATAAACCTTGGGTGGATGTTTTTTCATCTTCGTTACTTTTAGGCTTTCCGCTTTATAAATGAAAGAGTAACCGCACATTGGTGGTCAATATCTTCGCAAAAAAGGTTGAAGGTAAGACACTTTCTGAAACTTGCAATAAGATAGTGAACATATTCAAAAAAATACAATAAATCTACCATGACATGGTAATGGCAGAGAATATTCATTTAACTAGACCAATTTTTTTCTTGTAATTTTAGGTCGCATTAACATAAAGATCATTAGCGTCCACTATTGGGTTTATTATGCCATGGTATGGTGATGACATGATATGGTGAGTTGCAGGAGATGAAAAGACGCAAAAACGAACAACTATGCTTGAGGCGGGACTCGAACCCGCGATCTTGGTGTTTGAGACAACTGACTGAACAATCTTGGCCCACGCGTATAAAGTTAATTTTATTTGGTAAATAGTTTATTACAGTATTCAGGAATTTACTCTCATTAAATGTGGTGTACAAGGAGTGTGATAATCGCATTTATTGCAGGTATGGTGCCAAAATGCTGGTAAACTGGAGAGGTCCGAATGTGGACCACTGTCGGAGAGACGCCGGCCAGTTCGGCCAAGGTAGCACAGCGTACGGCTATCGCGCCGTGAATGGTGCTTCACTAATAACATTGTCAAGAAATGCTATCAACTCGGAGAATATTGATTTGTAGGTGGCAACAGTGCTTACCGTAACCTTTTTTAGGATCTGCAAATTTCCGTCGATCGAATATTTAAACTCCCGTCATCCGCGTCATATGTTAGGCCCTGGATTCAAGGACATGAAAAACGGTGAGAAGTTGCTCTCTTGCACGCAGCGTACATTATTTGGAACTGACATTCCGCATACTCGGAACTGCTTTTGACATTGCGTATTCCTGGTTATAAAAAATAGTTTTAACACATAATTATGGTTAAAGTGAGATACTAAATGATTTAAAGGAATGTAGGTTTAGGGTAAAATTTAGGTTAACTGATGAATAAGCTTTGACATCGCGGGAATAATTCGAAGATTAATTTCGCCTTGTTGGAAGTTACACAGGCGCTCCTCCCTTTTTTCTCCCGGACGTGGATAGCCAGATTTTGGTTGCATTGAACTACGTTCGTTAGGTAGGGGTGACCCGACATACGCGAAGCGCTGAGTGTACGAAACTTGCGGCAATGCGAATTTGATTGATGGTTATTACTGCTGTTTCATTTCTTGGCGTCAGTATACCTAAATGTGGGGGTTTAGTGCTAAAGTAAAGAACGCGTGTCGGTGAGGAAAATTATCGGTAGCAATGCTAAAGTGAGAATCGATGAGCTGGGATGCGCAAATGTTAAATGGTTGCTAGTATGCGGTTGTGGATCTAATATCCTATTCTATCTTTCAGGTTCTCTTAGCTTTTCAAAAGATCTCTCCAGAATTTCAGCGAGGTTACTTGTCTTGAATTTCTTCAAATCTGGGGACAGTTCTTTGTTTCTTATTTTTCTCGTGATTAGTTTTGTTTATTTATCATTACTCAAAATTGGTTTGTCGCTACATCACCTCGTGTTGTACTCCCTTGAAAACCTCAAAAATGTTCACTTTAGTTCAGTCTTGTGTATTCATCTTCGGGATATTTTTGTTTATAATTCATTTTTATCTGCTCTTTATGGACTCCTATTCCAGAATGTTTTTATTCCACTCTTCCTCACATTTTATCTTCCGAACTTTATATTGAATGTGGTCACTTAGTATATTTGGTTAATTAGTAGATTTTGCCAAATACTTCTTTTTGTATTCTGACCTATTTAATTTCTTTTTAAAGTGTGATTTTTGAAGATGAATGTAGTGTTCAATGTGGAAATGGAACTGTACGAAATATGAATTTTTAATGACAAAACTTCGGAAGGTATTGAAACATTATGGTAATAATCCACAAATTGTTTTAAATAGCCAATGTTGCACATGGTACGCCTCCCTTTTATCTCGGACGACATATTGCCAGATTTTGGCTCAGCTTTCGTCCCATAGGTAAGGGTGACCTCTTCTTCGCGAAGTACAGTGTCCGAAACATTTGGCTGTCTAAAACTGGTTTGTTGATAATTGCTCCCCTAGCGTGTTCCAAACTCTTGCTGGGATACTTTTATTTTATTTCAATATTATCTTCAGTTTTTTCGTAAATAATTACTTCCAATTTCACGTGAATACTACAGAGTCGACAAATGACACAATCATTTTCCAAATCTTTACTCTGTTGAAGAGACCATGAAACTCTTCTTTTATCTACTTCTTCACGTGATTTATTGTCTTGGTATTTTCTACCAAAAAAATTGACTGTGATACGCACATCGTTGATGAATATTATTGGTCTTCCTGTCATCTATGGTAGATTCATTATTACTATTTTCTCGTTTTTCTACATTAACATTCATTCACATTAACATTTAACATTCATCTTTGTTGCTCGTTTGGTTGGTATTCACTTTTTTAATGTTTCCGTGAAAAGGTCATGAATACTGTTGCTATTGTTAATTTGCACTGCGCATAAATCGTGATTGCTTTATTATCTTCCTATTCTTTAGGCTTTTCTCTTTTTAGATGAAGAATTTGCCCCACATTACTCGTCAACATCTTCGTGAAAAGTTACTGAAGGTAAGACTGTTTCTTAATCTTGCAATATGATAGTTAAGCCTATTATTGTAAATACAATTCACTTCCACGACATCGTAATGGCAAAGAATATTTATTTAACTGGAAAAGTTAATTTTATGTGATACATAGTTTATTACAGTATGCAGGAATTTACTCTCGTTAAATGGGATGTACACCTAGTGTGATGATCGTATTTATTGTAGGTATGGTGCCAAAATGCTGATAAACTTGAAAGGTGTCGGTGAAGAACAGGCATGTTCTCAAGACGTGGTTCCAGTACTTCCTGCAGCGTCTAATTGTGCAATTAAGTGATTAGGTGCATCCGTAATTGCATGTTGTGTTCGACGCCTGCAACCTGGACGTTGCCGGCCTCTACCACTAGGACATAACGCGCTCTAGAACACATGGTGTGGTTTCGGTCGATCGAACATTGAAACTCGCGTAATCCGCATAGATTGTTACGCCATGGATTCAAGGACTCCAAAAACGGTGGGTTGTTGCTCTTATGCGCACAGCGTTAGTTTTTGTGAACTGTGATTCCGCCTACTGGGAACTGGTTTTCTTAATTCGTATTCCTGGTTATTAAAAAATAACTTTTTTCGCGTGTATAATTTTGGTTGAAAGGGAATTATTAGATCAGAGTATTTTAAAGGAATGTACGTGTAGGTTAGTTTAGGTTAACTGGCAAATAAGTTTAGATGTAGCGGCAATATGAAGAATTTATTCCGTGTTGTTAAAGTTGCACAGGCACTTCTCCCTTTTTCTCCCGGACGTGGGTAACCAGATTTTGGCTTTGAATGGCTGTTTTTGGACTGCGTTCTACTACGTTCTTAGGCAGGGGTGACCCCACATACGTGATGTGCTGAGTGTACGAAACTTTGGCAATGCGCAATGAATTCATGGTTATTACTGCCATTTCAATTCTTTGCCGTCAGTATACCTGAATTATGGGGTGTATTATTTAAATAACAGCGTTTCGGTGAGAAAACATTGTAGCAATAGTAGATTATGAAGCGATTAACCTTTGCGGATATGTCAAATGGTTCCTGGTATGTGGTTTTGGCCTAATATCTAATTTCAATTTTTTCAGGTACTTCTATTTCTCAAACCATGTATCTGGCCAAGATGTCATAGGAGCAACTTCTTTTAAGCTTGTTTCCTGAAGGCTGAAGTGTTGTTCTTTTCTAGTTTTCTCGGTCTCTTTCAGCATTCTAAGTAAATTTTTCGTTTCATTACCTGGTATTTTTTCCCTTACATTTTTCCTAAAAAAACAAATTTTGCAGTTGGTTCTGTGATGTGTTAATCTCGACAGTCTCTTTAGGTAGAAATTATTAATTTCTTTTTAGAAAATCTTATATCAAGACTTCCTTTCTATTTAACTCTTTCGGCACTTGTCCTTCCTGCGGATTTTCTTTGTAAATACTCAATGTGTCATTACATTTTCTAAAATATCGTTCACTTTTCTAAATACCTTACTATATCTCTTGGTAAACCTCTCGATTTCATTTCTTCTTACGTGTGATTGTGGAGTTGGATATAATGTTCAGTGTGAAAATGGAACTATAAAACAATGTTTCTCGTGATTTAACTATGAAATGATTTTCAAAATGGTTATAATTCACAAATTCGCTTTAGCTAGCCAAGTTGCATATGTACACTTTCCTCTTAGATTCCAGACGTTGCATAGCCAAATTTTGGCTCAGACTTCGTCGAATAGGTAGGGATGACCTCGTCGGCGCGACGTACAGTGTCCGAAACTTTTTTTGGCGGTCTAAAACGAATTTGTGGAGCACTTCTCTCGTAGCTTGTTTCAAACGTTGGCCTGAATACTATTTTATTAAATTTTTATTTTCGCACTATACTAACTTCCAAATTTACATGAATACTATGAAGTCCACAAATGACACGATCAATTTCCACATCTTGTTGCAAATTCCGCATATCTTGTTCTTTTTAGCCTCTTGAGACTTCTTCACGATGTTGATTTTCTTCGCATTTTCTATCATTGGTTACTCTGTTTTCCACAATAGAATCTGTCATTGTCAGATTTACATCCACACAATATGAATTTATATTTAAACTTTTCTCATACATTTTCTGCGCTTATCAAATTGTAAAAAAGTGAAATTTAACACTTGTCGCTTATTTGGTTGTCATCTCCTGGTAATAAAAATTTCTTATAAGGTCTTTTGAATTTTTGACTTAAATTTGGCACAAAATTTTGGTTTCCTTTTCTCTTCGCAATTTCTATTGGTCAATTTTTAAGGTCAGAAACTCACCACAGTGGTCAACGAATTTGAAAGACGTGACTGAAGATAAGACTTGTTCTTAATCTTGCAATAAGTTATTTTAACACGTTCCGAATATTTGATAAAAAATAACATGCCATGTTGATGTTTACAAATTGTACTATAATTTAATTGGAGAACTTCAGTTTCTTTTACTTTGCTTATAGTTTTTTATTACCGTGGTTTGGTTTAACTTTCGAATTCACATTTATTGGAATGTGCTTGTAGAGCCAGCCGAAAACTCATTCTAATAGTGTTAAACGCCGTTGTTGCAGGTATGGAGCCAAATGCTGCTGGACCCACTGAAGATGTCAGGGCGTGAACGGGACGGCAGCGCGCCGCTCTTGGCGGTGGCGGCGGGTTGAGGCCGGTGATCGGTGCCTGATTGACAACATGAACTTTGACGACGAATGTGCCGATGGTGACAATGCAAAGAACAGGGACGAAGAAGTCAGTGGTGACGGTGACAGTGTGACTTTCTTCGATGTACGAATTATCAACGCTTCCTCCATAGTAAAGAACTGTGCCTGAAGGGTCGTCGAGGACGAAGAGAAGACTCAAAGTGGATAGATTTGGACAACTCAAAATAACACTGAATGAAGGTTAGTCTAAATCATTTTCGAGTTTACATTTCCCGATTTCTAAATTTCTCTTGATCGCCTCTAACGGATATTCTAATTGGACGGAATGAATCGGCACGTCTGCACAACGGGAATAATAAAATACTTAAAATCTATTTTTTTATGTTATGAAAACTGGTTTCTATATAATGAAGCTCGCTGTTTTGATACTAAAATTACATGAACATATGTTTAAATATTGCGAATAAATTCGTTAAGAATTGTGGGAAAAAATTAGTTCTAAATTTTCGTAATTTAGAATGTGATACTCAAGAGGTTACGCTTTTTACTTGAATATTTCTGGGACATCTTAACCTTGCCCATACACCCAAAAATTATATAAAATATATCAATTTTTTCGCAAATAAGCCTCCCATTAGAACTCTTATTTTTTTGAGAAATGGTAAAAACCATTTCATGCATTTCAGTGTTAATATCCCAATTACTTATGTGCTGATATTTATTTTCTTTCAGATTCTGTAAAACTTCAGGAGAGGGTTACACAATTCAGATCTACAGGAGGAAGGTGCATGGCACCACTACCATGCAAACATTTGTGAATTTAGAAATGTTTAGAAAATTTTCTAGCTGGTTCAAGTAGCTTAATCTATTTTTGTTCCAAGTCAATATTTGTAAAACATTAATACCAATGTTGGAAATGCAAAAAAATGTATTTTTAACTTAAGTTTAGAATAATTAATGGTATAACAGATGCGCACGAGGTTGATCAACCCTAGTAGTATATGAAGTATACTTAAGTGTAAATTATGGCCATTGGTGTGGGACATAGAATTCCATTCATGAATGTAAGCATGTATGCTATCGCACAACGTGAATGAATAACTTAAGTCAAATCAAGAGGTTTCGGTAGTAAATGTATACAAAAAATTCTGTAATTCTAATATTGTTCATTAAAATTAAACTTGCTGAGATTGATATAATTGTGTAAATTTTCAGCAAAATATTTTTATGCGTATTGATTTTAAATTCCTCATGGTTTCCTGAGTGCCATTGTAAAGAAATCTCTTAACAAAATTAAACGCAAGGTTTACGAATGTGAAGATTCTAAATTATTTGACTAATCAAGATTTCAAACTTTGTAAAACCTGACATATTTGAACTACTGATATTTTATTTTCAGCTTTATTGGGAATGTTAATTAAAATGTTACTTAAAATTATCAGAATAGTAGTTGAAAGGCTTAGTGCAAGGTGGTGTTAACTCAGAAAATCCCCAAAAGAGATATTTGAAGTTTGGTAAACTTGCCTGGAACTTCTTTTTAATATTATTGGCATTTTTTTTATATTTTTCTTTCTTTCCTTGGTCTAAACTGTTTGGTGTACATCTGTGGCTCTTCCTCTAATATAACAAAAAAATATTAAACCTTTTTTGAAAGGTTTCAACTCGGTTGACACGTATTGCCAGTAAGGACACATTGCAGGAAGGTGTTAACTCTACTCTGGGAATATTTTCTGATGGAAAGTAATCTAAAAACGATGCTTATTTTAAAAATGAGCTTAGTGCATGTTAACGCAATTTCTAGTTTTGCCACCAAAACTACTTTTCTGAGTTTTTCCAATTAGTTACTTCGCTACTTTTGATGAAAATCACACAATGTTACAAAGTAATTTCTAGTAATATAAAAAAAGTTCCATCCAATTTTATCAAATAAATTATCCCCTTTTGCCAAATTTTTAGTTCACACGTTCTTGCACTAAGCTCTTAAAGTATTCTGAAGGGCTTAGTGCATTGGAATGAACAAGAAAATTTATATTGATGTAATTTGCACTAATGTTAAATATGATAACAATGTTATGCTTATTTTTTCTCACTAATATTTCAACTCTCCTTGGTTGAATTATTCGGTAGAAATAAGACACATTCTACTCAAAACTTTATTCAAACTACTAATCATAAAAATTAATCTCCCCTCTCCAGCGACTGGCGTAATACCCGGAAGACTGTAGGGACGAACTTAACTTGGATATATTTTTGCTGCAACAGGCAGTAGTTTCCTCACGCAATTTCATGTCAACATTTTGTGGGACTGATCAATTGGGACTCTTTCTTATATTCACCACTTCCCACTCTTCATTTTTATGAAAGAAATATCTGCATTTTTTTTGCTCTTCGAACAAAACCAGGAAAGTGAACTCAGAAATCGCTATTTCCGGCGACACCACCAACTCAGTGGAGCCAACTCGTGCACTGCTTCACGATCGCGTGAAAAAAGGTGCCAGCTGTTGAGTTAACACAATCTTCCTTGTAAACTCTTGAGATAACACCACCTTGCATACACCGTTTCCTACGTGTGAATAGTTGACACCTTCATATCAAACATTTAAAAATTATTGTAATTTTTATAAAAACTAGTAAAGCAACTAATAGAAAACTCCCAGAAAAGTTGTTTTGACGATAAAATTAAAAATCACATAATTTTGAGTTAACACCTTTATGCACTAAGCCCTTCAGTTACAGTTTCTGAAATTTTGATTGTACACTAAAACATATTAGGTAAAATTTCTAGAATTTTTAAAATTTATAAATTCAATATACATGTAAGTAAAATTTTATCGAAGCTTGCGCATTTGCAATTTCCATCAATGTCTCTTAAGTTGGCCGAGTGAACTCGTATCAATTAATAGTTAACAGAAACTTCATATTGGACAAACGGTATTAAAGTGACATTTTAAAGTACGTATGCAATTTCCTTGAATTTTGAAAACAAATCCGGAACGAGTAAACTCATCCATTTGTATAAATAGTTTTATGACCTTTAGAACTTTTTTGAATCAAAATTGAGGGGAAATTCATAAGGTACGAGGAATGGCAATATAGACAAGTAATCTTCATTGTCATTGGCATTGGCAATGGTCATGTAGAATACATTGTATCTGATTAGTGCACATTAATTTAGTATACACAAGTGTCATCTAGCACCTTACTCTTGGGTGTAGTATTAAAAACGCCATTTTTTCCTTACAACTTCCGCTAATATTCACCCAATATCGTGGACTCCCCTAAAATAAGGATGTCTTTCATTTAGTTTGAAAGCTTCTAAGCTAACGATCTAAATAAGTTCTTGTGTTTGATTTAAATTCTAAGAATTAACTAATACTAAAATAATGGAAATATTTCCTATTCAAATTAATCAGTTCATCTTAAACAAATAGTAATGATAAATTTTGTGCACTCCAGTCGATTTCACTGTCAACTTTGCTTCATATCAAGTGTACTTAGGAAATGACCCGTACAATTGTTCCAGGGAAGTAGTTTTCAGCGTCAAATTCATTTGTGAGAAAACCCGTCGCTTACAAAGAATTTTGAGGTGTAACAGCTTATGACTTTTAACACTTTTTAAACAACTTTTGGCACACATTTTGTAACCTATTACGAAGCTAAAATAAAATCTGCAAACAGTTTAATATTGGATCTGATAAATTGCTTTAACGTTTGCACAAACTGATACTTTTTTTAACATATACAACGTGCTGCTATTCATTGATTATACCAAAGATTTGACAACGTGGCGCACTATCTAATTTATTTCGCTTCAAACCTTCAATTGATGTTTCATAATATCAGCTATTCACGAGCATTTCCTTCTACTTGTTAAAATTATTAGAACACTCTTTGTTGTATCAGAGTTGAAATGCTGAACACAAAAATAGCTTCCATTACAATACAAGCATCTAAGGAAATAACTGAAAGCATGAGGAAAAAGTGACTTTTCCTTAAATTAAATAAACACATTTCCCTTAGAGTCACAATATTGTCTCGTTTAGAACTGTTCAAAGTGAAATATACATGTCTTCTGCTAGTTTCCGCCTCTCTACGAACAAAACGAATTTTTCCCGTTTTATTTCAGAGTAATTGGGCAATATAAGTATATTAATTTATCCTTCTTTTGGAGTATTAGATTGAATTTCCCCGGCATCTGTGAGATTTTTAATTAATTCCAAGATTAAGTGCCCAACAGTTTTAAATGACATATTTATTGTCTTTAAATCTTTGAAATTTACTACTTCCTCGTTAATAGTAAATTACACTAGACAATACAATTTGATATAAAATGACAACAGCGCAACAGACACTGCGGAACAATCATCAAACGGTCGCCCACCAAAACACGAAAAAAACGACTCAATCACGGCCATTTTAACGGCTACCATTAGCCTATGTCAGACCTGCACAGCATTTTGCACTTTCACTGACCTCAGGAGCTGCGTGCGGGCAACTCGGGTGCAAATGAGAAAATCGATGAAGGGTGGGGATGAGACCCAATGTAGGAGTGGGGACCACCAATCAGAATGCGCAATTCGAAAGATAGCGCGTAAATTTAAAGAGCAATCGGCAAGAACATGATGGTCATATACAGTTCAAGTAATATTGTCTTATGTATTATATTGCAAATGTTTGTTCTCGGTATATGATAGGGCGAAATATGAAACTACAACGAATTATACATATTAAATTTCGACACCAAGTATTATAATTGCTTGTAAGACTTATAATGTCATTCGCTTTGCTACGATGTAATCACAAATTTAGTGTTGTGCTAAACACAAAGTTTTGACACTGAATTGTTTTTGTTTGATGATGACAGCAATAAACTATTTTTATTAACTATGTTTAATTGAATAAGTTCTCTCAAAGCAAAAACATATTGTTCTTAAAAAAATCATGATTATTTTCTGTTCTAATTTCTGACAAGAGTGTAGAGTCGTTTACGAGATCGTATAAAAATATAAAGCCCTTTGCATTCTATTTAACCAATACCCATGATTATCTTATGATTGTCCGTAACATACCGTCACAGACGTCTGCTCGTTGATCTCTTGTATTCAGTTTCATAATGGGGAAAAATGGTCACAAATGTGCTATTAAACATTACCCTTCTTGGAATTGCCACATATTCTATTTTTATGTCACTCTTGATGTGAGAAATTGCTCTCATGATTTTGTTCATTTTTCTATGATTTGGAGATTATAACATTCCTGGTGAATAATCAATTATTGAATTGCAATTTGTGTTAGAATTAAATAATATTTTTTTCTTATATATAAGCATATATTTTAAAGCGATTGCTTTAAAATAATGCTTAAGAGTCACAATGAGCATGTTATTTTCTTTAAAAATATTAGAAAATGAAAATACATACAGTGGTGGAACACAAAGGTGGATATACACTAGAGCACAAAACGTAAACAGTGAATTATGACCCTGGTAACTTGAAATATTAGACATAATCCATATAAACAAATAGGCATTTAATTTTGAAGCATGGATCATTAGACGCCCAGGCATTCAATCTACGCGCCGCGTCGTGACACGTCAGACTTCTCCCCTCCCCGCAAAGCTTCCTACTCCCCACTACTTGCACTTTCGGCGCTGCCACGGGCAGACGATCGGCTCCCAGGTGCAGAATGCCCGCGGGAGCAGGCGTTGTGCAGGTCTGGCCTATGTGGATTTGAGGGTATTCTACCAATCTGCGTTCCCCCCTAAATTTAAAGAAAAGTTATTAAAAAGAACTAAACATCTCATCACTAAATGACATTCTCGCATCAACCAGCAACATTCCATATTATAAACACTAGCCAATGATGTGCGACACTTCACTCCGTTATACCAATTTTTTTGCGTATAGTTTAAACATACATCATTTTGTATTCGATTTTTTATTTCATTTTTTGAAAAGTTTAGTATTAAATAATTTTCTTAAGAAATATTGGGGGCCCTTGAACATTGAAGGCCCTGAGCCGGAGCTCGGACACTACGTTAACACGGCACTGGCCACAATGCTGTGAGGAGCTCTGTTACACCTTTTAAAACAATACCAACTTCAATCCACTGCTGTTTGTACGTTGAAAAAGCATCCAGTTTTGTAATTGTTTTAAAGAGAACTATTGAAGCCGAATAAACACTACCACACACTTTTCTTTTATTATAAATGAGATCAATATTTCGATATGTCACCCAGGGGCGTAGCGTCCATGGATGTGGGTGATGTGTTACATACCCTGACAATATCAGCTATTTTATTTTAAAATGATTGTAAATTGTCAATTTGTTATTTTCTTTTTCTACTACAAAATATTTCATTATATTTCAAACATTGCGCCATTGAGAACTCGATTCTTCACAAGGATGAACGAATCATTCTGAAATGCCGCCTAGCCTGCGCTGTGAATCAGATGCACCGTGACCCGCTACATCCAGGGTGCCTACCGTGGTGCGTACGAAAAAGCGAAACTTTACGAAACTTCATTGTTCTCTTCGGTGTTTGTAAGAGAACAAGGTTAATTAATGAACATTGTCGCTTTATTTAAGTTTTATTACCTTATTTTAATGCATTTAGCAACTATATATTTGTAGCCAATTTAGGTTAGGGATTGTGCTGGTTGAATGCACAAGGGTATGTGACTGTGCAATACACATCTGTACCTTGGAATGGCGAGCACCACGCGATCCAAAGTGCCTACATAATTATGGAGTCGTATTTTTGTGCACAAATTATAGCACGTGAGAAACAGTTAAAAATATTTGTAAAAAATATGATAGGATATAATTTTATTTAAACAGCCAACACAGGCTATGTTGAGCAATACAACGGTGGTATAAGGGAAAATAGGGAAATTCTGTCACACTTCATTCGAGTTGTATGCTTTTTTGGAAGACAAGGGCTTGTATTTTCTAGCCATAACGAAAATAGGGGATCATGAAATAGAGAAAATTTAATGTAATATGTAAGTGAAATAAGAAATATGATAAAACTGACAAGGATGATATGAAAATTCCAGTGTTTCGTGCAATTTCACCAGAAATTCAGATTCATTGGATTTCAAGTGTGAGTACGGTTGTCCCATGAAATTAAAAATGAAATTTCTAAAGCCTCGTTTGTCTCCGCCATACTGGATGAAACACTTGATTTAAGCAGCAAGAAGGACAACTGTCAACTGCTTTTCATCATGTGTCTGTAAATTGATGGATTTTCTCTTTCCTATTATATTTTTATTATAGATCATTGTTTTCCATTTTATAAATTATGCCAATTCTATTGGGTTCGAAATGATATGAATTGGACAATTCTGAAAATCATTGGGTTTGATAGTGCTCTTTTTATTAAAGTACGAGGATACATTTATATTTTGCTAGGTCGTGAACATGAGTCATCTTTTTCTAACTTTCAACCAGTAAACTACATGAAGTACGTGAGCCATTATTACTTTTACTGGATCGGTTTTTATTTTAAATATACAAACTATTTGTGTGCTCTAATTGATCAAAGTGACAGAAATGGTATTGATGAATGAGAAATATTTAAATTATAATTAAAGTTTTAAATTATGTTCTCATTTCTCAAGTTACATACCCTAAGCCAAAACTCAGGCTACGCCACTGATATCACCACAATATTTTATTTCGTTTCTTTAGAAATGGTACGGAAATTATAAAATGGTATGCAAATTAACGGATTGAAAAGTAAAGCTATTATATTTAGCCGAGGTTGTAACCTTTCGACTACTGAGGTATTTTGCATACGTCGAAAACCAATGGGGGAAGGGAAACAAAGTTACCTCCGGGAAAATTCAATGTAGTAGCCCGGAGTCCCTCAGGGCAGTGTCATTGGCCCACTGTTATTTCCTATCTTTGTAAATGATATATCGCAAAACATAACGTCAAAAATTCGACTCTTTGCCGACGACTGTATATTATATAGGGAAATTACAGAACAGCACGATATGATTCAACTACAGGAACATTTAAATAAGATTAATGATTGGGCAAGAGCTAATAAAATGACTGTAAATGGAAATAAAAGTAAAGCGATCACATTTTGTAGGGCCAGAGACTTTCATACATTGCCTCATCAGCTAGGCTTGGCTGGCTGGCTTGCTTACGTGACTGACGTGCTGTGGCTGTGCTCCAATATTTTACTAATTTTCAGCTACTTTTCTACATATTTCAGGTGACTTTTGCTGTTAAACTGTCTTCTTTACTTGTTTACTTGTTACAGATAAGCTGAAAGAGATTTATATTGTCCGAAGCAGTGAAAAAAGAAGTAATCCAAATATTTGATTTAAAAGACGGCGTAACGGACAAACGTTCATTTCAACAGTGTAAAGACCATTAATATTAAATTTTCTCTGTAAATTAATTGAAATTTGCGTAAAGTTTTAAACTATTAGTGAAAGTGTTTTGAAAATTGTGAAAACATAAAAATTCAAAGTTTCGTAACCACAGTAACGGAAAGACTTGAACTTTATATTTAAATTTGTGGAAGTGGTGAATTTCGTGGCCTTTCAGTAGGTAAAGTATAGTAATCTAATTGTATTTATTAGTTTGCAGCTTCAATCTTTTAAACACACTGAACGCTTTTTGAATTTAATTAATCACATTTAAATACTCATTAGAATCAGATCACCGTTATTTTTAAATAAGTACGTAACGTAATTTAAATAAGTTAATACAATTAAATTTAAAAGATAAGTTAGGGAGTAGTTTTTTTGTAGTATTCTGAATTATCTATTTACTTATTTCATATTTACCACGCACTTGACACGCATTCGTGACATGGCTACTAATCGTTATACACTCTCTACTCTCTACGCTCTCAAAGCCGATCTTCTGAAAGCCTTCACACACATCAACAGTAATTTAGATGAACATATCCGAAGGCTCGAAGAGGTCGTTCAAAATACAGACGGTTGGACAACAATAGGCAACACCGCAAAAACCTCCAACCGTCCATTCGCGGAAGCAAAAACACAATCACCACCACCAATCACGACTCAAAACAGATTTTCTGTATTAGACTACTACAATGAGTTTCCTTGCCTTCCCAATCCTCACCACCCCCACCCATCATCGACACGTCCATTCACAAACCAACGCAAACAGGCTAGCAAGCGCAAAGTAACAAAGACACGTAGAGTTGCGCAAACTGGCTCACCAGAAAACAAGGACATTCCCACTGAGCCCATCAAAAAGGTACTCATTTTAGCAGATAGCCATGGGCGACAAATCTCCTCCCTGCTCAGTGAGAAACTCCCAACTAATTTCTCTGCCATGTGTGTGTTTAAACCTAACGGGAGGTTTGCCGACGTGACCAGTGAGTTGGACACGCACACAAAACCCTCACCAAACGGGATACTGTAATTATCATAGGAGGGCAGAATGACATTAATTTGGGTGGTCACTTTACACCTGAAGAACATGTTGACAAATTACAACGTGCCGCCCAAAACACGAACATTGTAGTCTCGACTCTGCCCTTCTGGTACAACAAGCCCACACTATGCAAAGAAATTAGTCACGCAAACAACCAATTGAAACTGCATCTGAGAGACACACATGTTAAATTGTTTGAGCTAAACTTTCTCTCAGAAAAACACTTCACCCGACATGGTCTTCACCTGAACCTTGTCGGAAAACATGCACTCGGTAGTGAGCTTGCAAAACACATCATTTCACAAACTTGGCAGTGTTCTGCCCAAGACCCATCCCCACCCACACCTCCTATAGTTCTCTTCCATCCCCTGGGACCCCTTTGGACACAATTACCTTATCCCCTGAACCTAATCCGTGTATTACCTCTCCCACTATTCATTCCTCTACATCTGTCACCCCTCCTTCCTCACCTCTTGTCACTGCTGGGACACGATACTTCCTTCGACCACGCACTCGAGGTAAAAATGAAATAAATAAATAGCAACTACAGTCGGATGCAGCAGAAAACATCCGTGTAGGTACATCCAAAAGATTCGAATAATGCATCATAATGTGCAATCTCTTTCAAATAAAATTGAATTTATCGAGGAAGCATTACAATGTGATCTAAGACAAATAGATGTTTTTTGCTTTACAGAACATTGGTTGTCTCAAAATGATATAAATACACTCCAAATTCCTAGCTTTTACCTTGCAGGATCGTATTGTAGGGCGAGGGAATCAAATAAGGGCCCTGCTTACGGAGGTTCGTGTATTTACATAAGAAATTATATTGATTCTACCTTCTTGTCAGAATTCAATTTATATGCAGTTGAAAAAGTTTTTGAAACAACAGTAGTACATCTTACTACGCTCAAAATTATCTTACTTTGCATTTACAGACCTCCAACAAAGCGAGCTTCAGATTATTTCACTTTCTTGGAAAATCTAGAGATAATTCTGAACAAAATTAGTAAACTCTCATTTAAATCCATTGTTGTATGTGGAGATTTCAATATTGATTTTCTGAGCGAATCCCACGAAAAAGAGCAGTTTCTCAATTTACTTCATTCTTTTAATTTAGACATTACAGTGAATGTACCTACACGGAATACGCTTAAATCACAAAAAGCATTAGATCAAATTATAATTAACAAAACCACAACTACATATGAAATAATAACGAATAATCTAGGATACAGTGACCACGATGCACAAATTCTTACAATTACTAAGAACATAAACACTGACACAATAAATAATACACGCATGTGCAGAGCATTCACTAAAGTTAATATAAAATTATTTACGGACTACTTGATGAAGGAATCATGGGACGAAGTTTATAACGCTGTTGACACAAATGAAAAATATAATTTAATTTTCTCCAAGCTTTCAATTCATTTAACGCGTGCTTTCCTCTTAAAGAGAGAAAATTAAATATTTCAAGCAAAAGTAATACTTGGATCACACAAGGAATTAGAACATCGTGTAAAAACAAACGTACGCTTTACTTTATTTCTAAACATCATAACGTATCACCCGGTTTCCATATATACTTCCGAGAATATAAAAGAATTTAAGAAAAGTAATAGTTCAGGCAAAAAATAATGAAAAATAGTCAGGACATTTTGAGCGCTAGTAACAAAACTAAAGCAATGTGGGATATCGTAAAAATACAACCACATCATCTCGATAGGTAATGACGTAGTTCCGCGAGTCTCAAACTGTAAATACCTTGGCATCCTCCTGGATAGCAAGTTGGGATGGGAGAAACAAACTAACTACGTAGTGGGTAAGCTTGGAGGTTTTTGCATTTCGTCATGAGAAATCTTAAAAAATGCAATACGAAAGCAAAAGAAATCGCGTATACCTCGCTTGTTAGGCCAGTAATGAAATATGGAGCTAGTTGTTGGGATCCGTACAGAATAGGACTTAAGAAGAGCTTAGAGAGGATACAAAACAGAGCGGCAAAATACACTTTTCGGAGGAACATACCTGCACGTTGGGAATCGTTAGAACATCGGAGAAAAAGGGCTCGACTTTGCGTAATGTATAAATCTTACACTGGTGGCTCTGCATGGCAGGAAATACGGGGAAGGCTAGATAAACCAGATTATTTTAATAGATTTGATCATAAATATAAAATTAGAACTAGAATTCAAAGAACGGACGTAGGCAAATTCTCCTTTGTAAACAGAACAATCGTAGATTGGAACGATTTGCCTGCGACAGTTTTTGAGCCCAGTTTTAGAAAAAAAGTATAGGAAATTAATCATAGGGTGAAAACGTGCAGTGAAGTGAAGTGAAAGGTGCGATTATGGGTAGTGAAGTGAAGTGAAGTGAAAGGTGCGATTGTGGGTAATAAAAAGTATTGAGCTATTAGTATTTAGGTAAAGTTTTATGAGGTTCAGTGACGTGAAGTGAAGTGCAGTGAAGTGATTTCATTTCGTAGTTTATTTCGCTAATCTTAAGCGTCTTTTATAGGCTATTCTGACAAAAGTTGGTATTTATTGATTGATGTTAACGAGTGTTTTACGTGTTAGTAATGTAAAAATTATTATAAGTATTATATATTATTATGTTGTAGGTAAAAGTGATTATCCATATTTGTCTGAATATGATTGTGAGTGAATACTTGTAGGATGGTGTGTATGCGAGTGTTCCTTTGTCTTTGTATGATATGTATGTAAGCGTGTATGTTTGTATGTATGAATGTTGGTGTGATATGTAAGTTTATTTACTTAAATGTTAGTATATATGTAGTTTCATTTGTTGTATATGTATAGGCATGTAAATGCAGTTGCATGTTCTAGGTAATGAAGAAGATAATTCGTTTGTTTTTTATATTGATTTTTTATATATTGTTTTATAGTTAATTGTGTTTTGTAATTTTAATGTACTTTTGTGTTTCTGTATTCTGCCACCGGGCAACATCAGCCCAACTGTAGAATAAACCCTATCTATCAATTAATATAGGGAAAAACTTTTCTAACTTTTTTCTTTTCTAGTTTTAATATTTGTACCGTAAATGTCGTAATCTTGTTTTGGTTATGCGTGTTAAACATTATTTTGATATATTATTAAAATATTGAGCGATTTTAACAATGTATTTTACATGCAGGTCTTAGTCCACCACAAAGAGGTCGCTAATGCCAAATCATGCCACTTTTAGAACAAATTATACTATAGTCTCTTTCTCATGATATTCTTCAACATTCTCAGAACTGATGTATGCGTCATAATTGACGTTTTCCGTCTTCATCACAAATAATATCAACTTAATTTATAATCTCTACATTATCTCCATCTCACTCATAAAACAATCTGTACACATCATGATTCTCTTCACACAAATCGTCTGGATTGTAAAAACTTAATAACTTTCTAAATCCTTCGACATGTTTACATACTAACGCACAAGTACTATAATAACATTTCGTAGACAACACCACCACCTACCGTCTTCCTCTGATAACATAACCTCAAAAAATGTTAGTAAATCCTGAGCGTCCAATATCAACGGGAGAAGGTTGTAACCCCAAGTATAAATTCAAGCCCTAAAACGACTGCAAGCCACAAAACACAGGTTTTTCAACAATATATTTTACGTGGATAAGTAAAAAACAGCTACGCGTGATATCAAAATTGTAAAAACATTGTGAGATGAAAAAATAATAAAATATGCGTAGGGGTAATTCAATTACCTCCCTCGGTAGCAGAACGGGTAATTACGCTGCAACTAATTCCTATTTAGGAAACGATTTCATTCCGCGAATATCGCGCGTAAGTATTTTGGTATTCAGTTAGTAAGTAAGGATGGAAGAAGCAAATATACCAAGAAACAAGAAAGATGTGGACGTCGTTTAGCCCAGGTCGTTTTTGTCGTTTAGTCGTGTTTTATCGAATTTGTAATGGGAATATTTAAGAAAAATACGGTAAACCGGAAACAATTAGCATAAATATTTCTTATCGGTATTATTATAGAATTTGGAGGAACTTGTTGGAATCCATACTATAGCCAATTTTGCCCACAAAACATATGTGGAAAGAATTTTTTAAAAAGCGTACAAGTTTACACACGAAAAAACTCATTAAAACAATCATGGAAACTGCTCGAAACAAGATTGAAAGTGAGGCTTTGCACTATATACAAACCATATAAATAAAGCATACGTAAAAATATATTCAGCATCTTTCCAACTACAAAATTGCAGAAGGAGATTTTTCCTTCAAATAAAATTTGTTCTTCATAGTGACTTCTTTCTTTAAGGTCATGCACCTATTTTCAAAATTTTAGTAGTTTTCGCGCAATTTTGCGTGCATTACGAGCAATTTTAAAAAAATTACAAAACAAGATTTTATCAAAAACAGCTCCAAATTTTTTCTTTAAACTTTTGGTAGATATAGTGCCTAATGTATTTTATGAGATGACAAAAACGCCATATTGCTCTATTCTTTTGTTTTTTCAAAAATTTATTTTTTTACTTGTCTCTCTTGCTTCGTTAATATTCACTTTTGTGGCGATTTGTTTAATATATTTACGAGTTCAAGAGCTTTAAATAATGTCAAGTAATATTTCTCGAAAACGCAACAGTTTTATGGGAAAATTAGCTCATAATTCCGCATTTTCAGAAACGCTCAACGCCATTTTCTTATAAATGGCTGTAAATTTTATCTTCAACGTTTTGGAACGGATAGTGCTAATTGCACTCTTTAAGATGACGTAAAGTTCATTTTTTTTTGTTTTTGAAAAATTAGAGAATTTTTTTCAAAAGTTTCTCAAATCTTTAATATGCACATTACCAGCAATTTGTAAACATTTTTGATATTTGTGAATGTAAGTGCTTCAAATGACTTCAAATAAAGTTTTTTGAAAACTTAAAATTTTTTGTGAAAAAGGGCTTTGCATTTTAGTAGCGCTTAAACGCCATTTTCTTAAAAAAAAGACTATAAATTTTTAAAAGAAAATTGTCATATAGGACGAGTTAGGACGGGTTTTGTGTTCTTTAATATTCTAAAATTATATTTGCGTTCTACCATTAGGAAACCGAAAAATTAATGAAATGTCAAAAAAAGGTACTTTGTGCGGCGATAGATGGCAACTGGTTTTCTCATTGAAACGTATTTATCAAAAATACGTCTTCAAACAAGGTCATGCTTAATTTTTTGAGAATGCGAGTAGTTTTTTCTACAATTTTGTGACAAACATAATAGGCCCCTGCAAATTTCATCATGAAATTATTTGTTTTGAAATATTTGAAATAAAAATTGCTAGCTTTTTAAAGAAGTATCATCAATGCAGGAAATGCCACAATGGAATTCCGTTCCGGTGTCACGAATTTCTGTGAATTACGTGTCATTGTTGTGACTTGATATAGCTGTACGGTATCAGGCTTCTTTTTCCAATACAAGTTTACATTACTTTTGTATTATATTTTTATGTAGTTGTAGAATTCACATAAATTTGACAACTCTGGGATGAAAACAGTGAGTTGTTCGCTTTTTGGTTGAATTGGACGTTTTCAAATAATAGCTAAGATGTGAGTAGGGCAGAAATTGAAATATTTCAATGCGACCTAGCAGTTTCCCATAATACGGGAAAGTATGGGCTGTTGTAGCACCACTAGTTAATATTATTATTAGCCTACAACATCCCATAATGTGCAAAGTCTTCTTGCTTTAGCAGGGTTACAGTAGGTTGATATTTGTAAAATCACTCAAATAAATCATCAGAATCATTAAAACAATATAGAGCGAAACAAATAGTAGCTATAAGATACCATAGTAAAATAAACTATAAGAGAACAAATATATGAACAAAATAACAGCTATAAGAAACTATGCAGTAGCTTTAAGAAACTATATGAGTACAACAAATAGTAGCTATGAGAAACATTAGTTGCACTAGGGATCATCAAGTGCATTAAACCTATTCTGTTGATGTCATTCTTTTCATTAGTAGAGTTAAGAAAATATTTGAGCAAAACAAAATGTTAACTACAAGAAATATTATATGGACTGGGGATTATCACATGCATTGAACTTATTCTGTTCCTTTGATTCTGTTCGCAGTAGATTTAAGAAAATATATGCACAAAATGTGCTGGGAAGCATCATCTTTTTGTTGTTCGTATCCCAGTTGTCTCCACGTTGTCCTCTCGTGTGCCAGTCTCGTATACTGTTTTCATTACGACACTACAATAGTTGTAGTACTTCTACAATTAATAGAGTCATTCGCCTTTATGGATGGTTAATCAATTTTATTCCCAAATTAAGAAACATTTATAAAAATATAGTTATTGTTTACAACACGAGTTTAAACAGAGAGTTAGCCCTTCTCGCACTGTGTATAACACGTCATGACACGCTGCGGACAGTTGTTTTCGAAGTTCCGGGCGGAGCTTCGCGGCGCAAATTCCAGCATGTGGCGGTCGTAGAAAGGTCACGTAATGTGTCCCGTTCGCTGCGGCGAGGGTGACGAGGATGGGAGCGCAGAGCGAGGGCGAGGGCGAGGACATGGGCGAGGGCGGGGTGCGCATGAAGGCTGGCTGTCACTCAACTGCCAGTGTCGGGCGAGGCGACGCGGTTGGCCAGAAGGGCCCGAGGGCCTCGTGGCGGCTGTAGCGGTGGAGAAAGGCGATGGTTGGTACTCATTTTTGACAAACATTTTTCACACACAGTGCGTGTTCACAAGAGCAACAAGTAGTATTTGTTTTTATCTTTAGTTTCTTTGGACAAGGAGAGTATTATTTCCTTGCTGATAGTTTTCCATCGCCTTTTGCTGTTTCCTTCTCTTTCTCTACGTAATATTTTCTTAATTATAATTCTGATGTCTTGTCTACGACGTGTGATGGACATTCTTCTTTCTAATTCCTTGGTAACTAGTTCTTTAGCTAGACATTTTATAAAATTCAGCTTTCAGTCGCGTTCTGAGCGCCGTGGTAGCCAGACGCTCCGTTCGCTTCAGGCCCAATCATGTTGTGCGTACGTTCACTGACTCAGTGACACTATTATGTTAAAGTGGTAGAAGTGGAGTTATTGTTACATGAAGGGATGTTGTTTACTAAGTGAAAAGTTATTTTCCTTCTTTTTTTTCGTGACCATCATGGAGCCCTCCCAAGTTCATCAATCTTCGTGAGAACAGAAGAGTAAGACGCTAAAATTACAATGCAATCTCTTTTTCCCAAGAAAGAAAATGCTATCATCATAGAGTCGGCAAGTAGTGCGCCACTTGTAGAATTCATTGAAAAGTTATCAACTAAAGTTAATTCTTCTCATATTATGTTTGCTTCGAAAATATCGAACAACAGAATGTGTGTGTACCTATCCGGTAAGAAATCGCAGATGATCTAGTCTACAATCATAAGAAGATTGTTGTCTCCAATCAAGTATCCCCGTAAGACATTTAATTTCCAGGAATAAAGAAATTATTCTATCAAAGGTTTGCCGGAGTATCCCACATCAAGTGATGGAAGAAAAATTACAAACATTTGGTGTTCAAACTGTAGTACCGTTATCATTTCTTCGTGCTGGATTTAATAATTCCAACTTGAGCCACATCCTCAGTTTTCGCCGCCAAATATTTGTTTCACCGGATGATGAACGTAAATGACCTGAATCGTTTCAAATGTTTATAGATAATGTTCCCCATTGGATGTATATAACACCTAATGTTTCTATTTGGTTTATGTGTAAAACTCAAGGTCACATTGCTAAAAACTTCCCAAATAATATAACTCCCAATTAACTAATACCCTACCTCTTCCTACGGAAGTAGAATCACAGAATCAACTAATGAGATTATGGATAATTCTAATAATGTTTCGCCCAAGTAATTTGAACCAATGCTTTCCAAGAGCGATAAACTGAACGAATGTTCTAGTCTTAACCTTGCCCTTGACCGCTTCCCCTCTCTAACTACCACTCCTCCCCTTGAGCCGGCCGCGAGAAACCAAGTTGCCTCAAAGAAAACTCAATGGACATTGGCCTTTCCTGCAACGCTGTCAGAGAGAGCGTTATCTACTGTAAGCTCGAATACAGAACTGATTAGCAATCAATCAGATAGTGAAAATGTACTCCCAGACAGTAACTCGGAAACCTCTGACATGGTTGATAAAACTGCTGAGACTAAATAAAAATAAAAAAAAAAAACCTTCCAAAAATAAGAAAAAACCTAAAACCTCTTGTCAACATGTTGACGATCAGTCGTGGCCTAATACTAAAAACTATCTTAGAATCTCCCAATGCTCATTACTCACTAAATCTACATCAACTCCAAAGTTTCTTTGACAAAACGAAAGATAATAATTGTACTGTAACAATTGCCAGGGAATTCACAGATGATTTTGCAGCTTTAACAGCAGTGATAAGAGCTGTTCACCAAACATTACCAAACCGTGGTGTAAAAAATAGATGCTCGAGAATTATCAAAAAACTTGATACAGATATGAATAAAATAGGTTATTCTAAAGAACAAGATTTCAGAAAAGAAGTGATCCAATCCTCTCCCTTCTTGCCTTTCATGCTTAAGATAATCTAAAACAAACTAATTCAGCTAGTTAAAAATAAACCTATACAATGGAATTGTAATGCTTTTTTGCAAAATACCCCTTCATCAAGCTTTCCATCAACAAATTCAAACCAAAAATAATCTGCTTTCAAGAAACAAACTAAATTTCAAAATTGTGGCTCATTGTTTGGATACCGATCTACATTTTGTAATAGAAATAATTTCAACATTGCCAGTAGTGACGATGAAATTTATACTAAACCAGAAATTTTCTTACATAATTTTCCTCTTCAAAACGCAACTGGAAGCAATTTCAATTAGAATTCAAATTCATTTCACTGCTACTAATTGCAACTTGTATTTACTAACAGCCAAGGTATAAACATCACTGAACTGGATGACATTGTTAAGACACTCCCAAACCATTTATCATTATGGGAAATTTTAATAGCCACAATGTACTGTGGGGATGTTCTAGTACAGATCGTAGAGGTAGAATCATTGAGGAATGGCTGGACAAGAATTATGATATATGGGCTACCAGCTGAATGTGACGTTGTCGACGCATTAAACTAACTTCGGTTGTTTGAACTCATTTTTCTTTCTCCGTCTTTATCTTCTTCTCCTTCGTATTCGTGTTCTTCGTCTTCGTCTTCTTCTATACGACGTAATACTCGTCTATATGAAGTAATATACTTAGTATAGGGAACGTTACGTAATGCTGCGCGAAAATATGGCCAATTTTTGGCAGAAAAAATTTGTTGCCGGGCCGTGATGGCGCAAAAGTGGATAAATCCAGTTGCTAAATTAAGAAAAAAATCCTTTAATACATGGTTCAGCCAGAATATCTGATTTGCGCGTCCTTCATACCGAAAAACCTGTTGAAAGCAAAACGTTCGCTGGCCGTCTGACTGTCCGTCTGTCCGTCCGTCCGCTATCTGTGAAGAACACTAGCTCCTAAACCATACGTACGATTTCGTCCAAAATGAATATTTCCCGCTCGATCTGGTTCCACAAGAGGCGCCGCGATTTTCAAAACTTTCTTCAAACTTGGGGGTGCTTTACATGAAGCCTCTCGGACATTTTGAAAATTTTCTCAAAACCAGGTCCAATTTTTTTAAATGTCTTGTAAGAATAGAGTAAAATACACATATTGAGGTGGCATTCGTCCAATTTTCACAGTTAATTCTCAATTTTCGAAAATTGCAAGTTTGAATTTTCTTCGACTTCTTCCTACAACTACAATATTAACGATACAGATTTTTCCATCAAATAAAGTTTGTTCTCCATAGTGAGTTCTTTCAATGACGTCCGTACATTTTTTGAAACGTTTAGTAGTTTTCGCGCAATATTTCTTACAATATGTGCAATTTTAACAAAAATTACAAGAACAAGATTTTCTCAAAAAAAGGCTCCAATTTTTTTCTTTAAACTTTTGGTAAGGATAGTGCTTAATGTACTCTATGAGATGATGTTAACGCAATATGATATTGTATTTGTAAAAATTACAAAAATGTAATATTTTTGACTTGTCTCTCACGTCGTTGATACTTATATTAGCGGCGATTTAGTCACATTATTATATTTACAAGTACTTGTTGCTTTTAATTATGTGAAGCAAAATTTCTCGAAAACTCAGCCGTTTTCTGAGAAAACTAGCTCAAATTTCCGCATTTTCAGAAACGCTCAAACGCAATTTTCTCATAAATTGTTCTAATTTTTTTCTTCAAACTTTTCCAACGGAATAGTACTAACTGCACTCTTTCATAAGACGTTAAGTCCTATTTGTGTTATTTGTTTTTTTTAAAATTACACAAATGTAAATTTTTTTACAATTTATCACACCTTAAATGTGCACATTACCTGCGATTTGTTAACACTATTTTATTTGTGAGTTAGAGTGCTTGAAATTACTTCTAATAAAGTTTTTCGAAATCACAAAATATTCCTGTGAAAAGAGCTTCAATTTTCGCATTTACAGTAGCGCTTCAACGCAATTTTTCTTAAAAACAGCTCCAAATTTTTTCGAAGAAAATTGCCATTTAGGACGAAGTTTTACTATTCTTTCATATTCTTAAAAGAATATTTTCTTTCTACGATCAGGAAACCGAAAAATTAAGAAAATGTAAAAAAAATGTACTTTGGGCGGCGATAGATGGCAGCTGGCAAGAGTATGTGTCTAGTCCGAATTGCTAGCCGAAACCAAAGGAAATAGAAAACTAATACGGGAAAGTCTGTCTCATTCTGTTACTTCACTAGTTTCTTTAAAATATTGATAGAGATAGTGCCTAATGTAGTCTATGAGATGACATTAACGCCGTATTGCTCTATTCTTTTGTTTTCATAATTTACAAAAATGAAATATTTTTACTTGTCTCTCGCGTGAATATTTACATTAGCGGCAATTTATTCACATTATTATATGTATACGTACATGTACTTTAAATAATTTTATATAAAGTTTCTCAAGATCTCATCTCTTTTCTGTCAAAACTATCTTAAAATTGCGCATTTTCAGAAACTGCTCAAACACCATTTCTCAGAAACGCTTCCAAATATTTTTTTTTAAACTTTTCGAACGGATAGTGGTAATGGCATTTCGTAGTATGACATATGGTTAGTTTTTTTGCTTGTTTGTTTTTTAATTAAAGAAATGATGTTTTTATATATATGTATTCTGTCAGTTTCTCTCACTATCAGGTTGACGTTGCTGAAAAGTACTAGGAATGCATATCTCTTTCTTTTTTATCAGCCAAACATCTCATACATCATTGAAAGTGCTGCTCTTCCACAAATTTTCTTCTTTCGTGATATGTCTGTCTTTGAGAAGGTAAACATATTTTAAAGTGAGTTAAAAAGTTCCTGAATTAATCAATTTGTTAAATAACTTGTGAACAAATCTAATGAATCACAATTATTGCCAATACCATGTGCAATGGTGATACCGATTACATTTCTGAATTCGTTTCTTATCGCACTGAGACAGAAAATTCTCCACTAGCGGTTAAAACGTGGGCGAGAGATTTCTCTAATGAACATTCTCCTTCTCTTCGATGCAAAAGAGCTTGGCCAGGGCTGAGGTGTTGGTGCGTGTAAGGTCTACTTCTGAGTTTTCATTACATTAGATGAAACTGCAGTTATAAGGTTCTCTCTTTACACTGTTCCCACAAGGGGACTTTTTCTTCCTTTCGTTGTGGTTTCCCTGAACACATTGGATTCTTACTAATTAACTTCCTCTCACGCTCTGAAATACTCTTTACACTCTGGTGCAATTATCGTACCTTTACTTTTCTCAAAGCCGAGAAGAGAGGCAAAATTCATTAATGATTTTCGCTATGTCTTTTTTATTGAAGTAAAATTTGCTCGTTAGAAATTACATAAATAAATAACAGATAACAAAGAGTAGGACTGTACACTTGTACTGTTTGTTACATACTAATTGTTCTGAAACAGCACGTACCTACTTGTATTACTTGTAACGGGTAAGTAATATTAAAATATTGTACCTTCTACCATTATTAGAAATACCATACTTCAACCATTACTTGAAAAACCTTCTTCAATAAACGGAGCGCTAGGTATTAAAACAAGTACCACATGAACAGCACATAATTTTTCACATTATATCCATATATTATATTGCAATTTTCCAAATTTGACTGAATGGAACGAAAATAAGACCTGCGCTAATTTAAAGCCTGCTTTACTCACCCACGGGAAAAAAATAAGAAAAAGTTTGAAGCAAGTCTAGACATTTTTTTAAACATTTCTTGAACCTCAAGCAAAATTTACGCGAAAACTACCCTTTTTGCCAATTTACACATGACCATTTTAAAAATATTTTTAGAACTAATTTCATTTAGAAAAAAAATCTCTATCATTAATATTGAATTCTTGCAATGCTAATGTTTTGTAGTTTTTGAATTTAGGAAGAGTTTGCCAAAAGTGAAGCCGGCGGCATTTTTTAAGTTTCTTTGCTCTATCCGCAGAAAATATATAAGAAAAGCTTTCGAACAGTATTTAAGAAAATAATTATTTAAAAATTGTCTATGTTTCGGCCATAATTACGGGAAAATTCTCATATTTTCGCAATATCTTTCATGACCTTATTTAAAGATTTGTGATAATTTAACGATTTTTATGACCTTACTCAAAAATTTTGGCCTTATTTAAAGATGTAAAGATTTAACGATTTCAAGAACATATTTAATTTCGAGAAAATTATCTGTTTTCAATATTGTAGTCGTAGGAAGAGATCGAAAATGTTTGAACTGTTGCAACTTCCGAAAATTTTGAGTTCAACGAAAATGAGACTTTCGCAATATTTAGGGGGCCTGTGTTTCGTGCGGGGGAAAATTGAATCAAACATTTTAAGTCACTTTTAAGAAAGTGTTTAAAATGTTGTGGTTATATATAAATGACTCCAAAATCAAAATATTCTTTTGAAAGTCGGAGGGCCTCAGACTCGACGAAATTGATTGGGGAAAATCAATTTTGTAAAAAATTGTCCTGAATAGGTTTATGCACTAGCGTTGTTCTCCGTGTCAGACGGACGTAATAAATGGATAAACGCTTTCCTATTAACATATTTTTCTGTATGACGAAACTCCCAAATATAATTTGTGTATACAACATGCAAGAGGAAATTATTTACAAGGAAGAATATTTATTTACTTTGTCGATAACAGGGCCTCAGAAAACGAATTTTTCGTTTCAAATATTACGGATTTTTGAAGTGACATTACAATACTTTCTTTCTACAATGCAAGCACGTAGTATGGCGGAAAAGTAAACACAAATAACTTTAATTTTCAGAAAATTGAAAGTTTTATTGAAAATGAATTAGCTTTCATTGAAATCAGTGAATTGTGCTATATCTGTGCAAAAAGCTTTATTTGAAAAGCAATTGTTAGAATTGGCATTTATAGTCTCTAGACTTTTTAGCTGGGAATTGTGTTGCTCTTCATTATGTCATGATTCATAATTGTATAATTTACAAATGTATTTGATTTAAGTATGCTATTGCTCTTAAAGAAAGAATTGCTAAAACACATATTTTGATCCATTTAGCTGTAACATTGCTTCAAGCTTCAGACTATCCACAGATCAGCGGACCCATCCTGCTGACCATACTCTCTAGGAATAAGATTTCCCTATTTTTGTGCAAAGTGTGATGAAGAAGACCCCGGTGTTTCTTTCGGGACCCAGCGCTCAACACAAACTTGCCATGCCGACACCTCTAACCATTGTAGGGTACTTAGGGCTGTTTACTGAAGACTGCCTGGGGGTAAAGAAGACGTGTAGCGGACATGAGATATTCCCTTCGCCGTATACCATACTTGGCCCAACTGCTAGTTTTTTCATTCGTCTCAGCTACAGCTCTTTGTCCCGACCGGTAATCGAACCCGGGATCGCAGCAGGGAAAAGTAGTACGCTATAATAATATTAATAATAACGATTATTATTATTATTATATTAAAATTTTGTTATGAAAATCATAATTCTTGTATTATAAAATGTGTTTATTGCTTTGTAGTTATACATTATATAGTGTTATACATTTTTAAATGTCAGTGGTATATAATTGTAATGAAATGTGTAAATGTTAATATATAGTAAAGATGTAAATGATACTTTGATTGCTTATGATCATGCAGTTGCATAGCGATCTAAAGTAAATTCAATGTATCAAAATTATCAATAATAGAATTAAACATTAAAAATCTCATGAATTCTTCTTGTGTGAAACCACTAAAAATGTCATTCCAATGTGAGCACTTATCACAGAAATTCTTCCGAACTACCAACAATAACAAAACGAAATATATATCAGGCAAAGAGGGCAGTTATTTGGCACGTCCAGATGCAAACAGCACAATCTGGCATTTTACTTGGGATGTAAATAGCGCAATCTGGGTGCTTCCGAAGGCGCCAGTGGGCCGGGCGGCGTGCTTGGGGAGTGCGTCCGGAGGGGCGAGCGGCGCGGCCGAGGGGCCGCGGGGACGGCGGCCGCTCCAAACATCCGGTGTTTGCCGGGCGGCGCAGGACGGATATGAAGGCAGGGCGCCGTCGCCGCCTGCATATTGACTCCGGCGCCCCCCCCCCCCGCCGCCACCGCCACAGCCACCGCCATCCCCGCCGCCGCCGCCACGGACCCCGGCCGCCGCCACGGCCACCGCCGCCTCCGCAGCCACCCCCGCCACAGCCGTCATCGTCGTGGCCCCGCCGCCCTTGTCACCTCCCGCTCCCCTAACAACCGCGCCGCCGCTACCGCTGCCGACGCCTTCATCGTCACCGACTCTGACGCCGCCGTCGCCGCAGCTGCGGCCGTGACGGGGCGCGACGTGACAGAGCAGCCGGCCGGAGCGCCGGGGCGTGTTTGAGGGCGAGGACGCTTTTGCAGGAGGTGTGCCGAGGTCGCGCATGACGGCGGAGATGGGATAAAGGCTGAGGTGGCAAAGGACATCAACCACGTCACTGCAGTGCCTCTGACTGGGAGGTCACAGTGTTATAGTCTGGAGGGTGGCAGGAATTTTTGGCACTAATCCAGCCGATGTCTGCAGAATTCTAACGGGCGGCTGCTCTGATTGGTAGTTTCTTGTGGTTTCTCTCATCTACACCATCTCATCACCCTAACAAACGGGTCACGAGTCGTGCGCTATCTTTCCTTCCTCTTATCGGATATCATATCTTTCCATGGTCTGACCTAATCCCAAACGTATACTTATTAGCACTACACTGCCATACATGTCGGCAGCACAGATCTTGTCCCGGCTGGGGAGGTGCTTCGCTGGTGGGAAATACCAATTTGGGAAAGCCCCGATATCCGACGGGTAGGTCAGCGCCGGACCTCACCGTCCAGCGGGGGGAAGATCACTGCCACCTCCTGCGATAAAAATATTCACTATACCTGCAGGACTCATGGCCTTAGCAGTTTACAAATACTAATCAATCAATAAAGAAGGAAGACGAACGTTGCGAACACTGTTTTGTAATGGCTGTTTTGAAGATATGTTTCCATTTTTGTTTATATTACTGGTGTGTTATGTTTTATCATTTTTGCAAAATGATGTATTCTTGTAATTGGACTTCTGTAATTTAGTTTTATTTCATTTGAAACTTTTTTATTATTGTGTATGTTGTTGTATATTTTTCCTAAGTAATGCCTACTGTAATTGGGGCTTTGCCCTGTTGTGGGTAATTAAATAAATAAATATAAAACTAACAATCTATCTCAGTCCACAAAAAGAAAAAAATAGCAATCAAAGTAAAAGTGAAGACCAATTATGTGCCGCACACTCAAAATTTAGGCAATTTTGTTTTCCCAGATTATTTTTTATTCTGAGCTTTGGAGTTAACTTGTCCGTATCCACACAAAGATGGAACTTTCACATAGGAATTTAATAACTTTTTTACACTCTGGAGTGGAATTCAATAGATAATTAGATAAATATATTTAATAGTTCCTTTATTGCAACAAAAAAACACATATCTGTAATATTGAATGAAATCAGAGTTGTATATTGTTTGCTAAATATCTGTTGTATAATGTTTACTAAATATCTCATTGTAATGTTTGTTTATGAAACTGTAATATTTTATTATGTAAAACTGTAAAGTAGTGATCGCTTATGACCAAGACGTTTCACAGCGATCTGAAATAAATTAAAATAATAATAATAAAGATAGAACTTTTCATTATTGTAAGTGGACCTAAAATACTTCAAATATAAAACGTTTAAGTTTCACTGTAGGAGAAAAAATCACACTGTGTTCTACTAGTTGTAAATAATATTTAATTTGTTCAGTCCTGAATTTTGAATGGAAATGCAGATGTACATGTTCCCTGTAGCAGAAAATTAGCAGTTTATATCCTTTTCTTAATTTTGTGTTTTTTGTGTACGTCTGCGCATGTTGCTGATTTTAATTTGTAGTGCCCTCATTTTATAATAATAATTCTTATAATATTTTGAATACAGCTTACTTGTTCGTTCTTTTCTAATGATGCAAAAATGTACTATTTTACGGAGTGCAGTTAACACTAAACTAAAGCTATCAGCACTTACGATTTTGAGAAAGCTAAAAGAGCTTAAAATTCAGGAATGCGGCACTAATTAGCCTAAAATTAGCCTTTAATTTTGTATGTGGTTGGTATTGTTACGCTGTTTGGGTACTACTATCTTTGCATATTGTAGTTCAAGTTTTGTCGTAACCGTTCTGTGCTTGAAAACGGCCGAATGAAGTGAACACATTTACGGGATGAAAGAAGTGCAGCCAGAAGATATTAAAACAAGAAAATTACAAGGTGAAGTTGAGTAAAATTATAAACGTGATTAAACACAAAACTATAAATTGGCAAACACGTATCAGTAGGTTTCTGAAAAAACGTATTATAAAATTTTCATACGAATTTATAAATATTGGTGTGTATAACTCGCCAACGATTTTTTTAACGTAGTCAATGACAATGAATTCTATTATCCGTTTATCCTAACAATGCAGATCTCTATCCTAGCATTCATAAAAATTAAAACACACAGTAAATAAATAACATGCAGAATAATCACTCTTTTTGTGCTAAGCCCCTTTCTAACAATTTCATATTTATCCCTTTAAAGTGCAAACACTTGTTTCGAGCTCTCGTATCCGTTTCTGAAGGGTAAGGTAATGAGATAATAATCCATAACTCAAAATGTAGATTCTGAGAGTAATTCGACATGATAAATGGCATTACTGGACCATAAAAACTAAAAATAATATACAATGGGTTCAAGAAATGTAGCAAATAAAGAAAAAACGATGCAGAAAGTTTTGAGAGAATATCCTTTTATAAAACTGTTCAAATGCGGAGTAGGCATAATCACGGTCCTAACTGCACACGAAAGTAAAGAAGAAAAGTATTGAATTAGTTCATGGTGGTACTTTCAGGCTCAGCACATTGCCCTTCGCCAATGTATAACTCTCAAGAGCGGATAAACGATGCTTTAATTTTGGCAAAGTTTCTATACATATACTTCTCAGAAAGAGGCTTCATTTTGTCAAAAGAATTGAAATCAATTCACATGATGTTGCACATTTCAACATTTGCCGTTATCTTTTCAAGGCAACCCCAAGGTGTCCTTGCAGGGAACTTGCTCATGTTTCTTGCACTGCTTTCGTGGTGATTGTTGCGTTTGTTGCCGGAATTGCACATTTTGTAAAATGTTTAAAGTTTATGTTTTGGAGTACTGCCAAACTAAAAAATGTAATTGTATCAATATAATTTTTTCCGGCTATTTGCAGATTCCACGTTTGCTTATCAGTTCTCAAATTTACATAAACTCTTTGATCATAAGCCATGTTTATTGTACACAATTTGAATATAATTTTTGTGAATTTTGGGATCAAATACGTACATTGCCTTTCCCCAATGTATCCGCACGATTCGAAAAGTTTTCTTTAATAGTGTAATAAGGTAATAGTGTATAGTGTAATAGTGTAATAGTGTAAAAAGGTTTCCAAATGTGAGCCTCCGCCAACCGTTTTAGAAATAGAAAAACTAAATGTGAAAACTGGAAATAGATGTGAACTCAGTATATTTGACAAAACTACGAGTTTAATATCTTATACATAAGAAATCGTCTTATATGTCTTGTATATAATCATTTCAACAAAAGTCGTATGTGTAAGCAACTTTTTCCGTCTGCAAACATTCTACTATGAGTCCAAGAGTGAAACACATTAAGCACATCAAACCGTAGTTCTCCTACTACACCTTTCTGAAAGTTTACACTGGGCAAAACCTGCACTCTGTGCCATCTTCTTACACCTGGAAAGGGAAGATATCCCTGGGTAGAACTTGCAATTCAGAAAGAGGCAGATGGACTTGTCCGTTCGATGCCTCGCGGAAGGTGGAATCTTACTTTGTTTTGAATATGTTTTTTTTAAATCTTCTTTTGTCTGACTTCAGAATTTTCTTAAATCTTTCTCTTTCCGTCTTACCTCGGATCGAACTCTGTCTCACCGCCGAAGGACGAGAGAGGCCGCCGCACCCACGTGCATCCCACGTGCGTGGCCCGGCTTCGATACTCCTGTGCCACGTGGGCGATCACCCGCCACGTGGGCGAAGCCCGCCGCCTACCAGCACCAGCTGGCATGATGATCAACGAGGTGAGATTTCCAAAACGGGGAACAATTCAAGAACTGTGAGAGGAGAGATAGATATTAATTAACCTAATTGGAAGGGGTGTTATGTAAACAAAAATGCAGGTTTAATGTTACATTATTTAATTATTTCTAAATAACTATTAAAGTCATGTCAACAGATGCTGCCTGTCAGGTAGTAGTATTGTAGGAATTCGCGGCATGCGTACGTCCCCTCTCCTCATCAAAGTTTCAGAGGTCAGAAGCAACTGACTGAGAGCTGGGCAAACTCTATCGCAGAGAGGTAGGTCTTACTTCAACATCGTCTTTGCGGACCTCAATGATTAAGTCCAGCGACAGGTTTCAGTATATTCGTTAATATTCTAATAAATCGTTGAATCGCCTGTCTAAAGTATACGAAAGGATAAAAGAGGCGCATGATTTATACGTTAAGTGAAACTAGTTGTGGGTACAGACTGCGTAGAATTTTCCGTACTATTTAGTTACATAATCTCTTTAGTGTAAGCAAGCTATTTCGATTTTGTCCCACATCTCTTTCCCCGACATCTAAAAACCTAGGCGTATAATTTTTTTTTAATTTCACTGTTTTTCGGTTCTCTAATGAAAGAATTGATGGTGGGATTTTAAGCCATTCGCCTTAGCTTTTTCTCTTTCCACTAGACTTCACATCAGATTCGAATCCCTCGATCCACCTCATTTATACGCTACTTCAATTAAACTAGTGGTGCTACAGACTGGCACAGACTTTCCCGTATTAGCTTTCTATTTAATTTCGTCTCGAAATAGCTATTCGTACTTGACACAATCCTTGCTAGCTGTCATCTATCGCCGCCCCAAGTACATTTATTGACATTTTCTTCATTTTTCGGTGTTCCTAATGTTATAACGGAAACATTAATTGCAGAATATTAAAGAACAGTAAAAACCTCGTCCTAATGGCTATTTTCTTTAAAAAATTTTGAACTGTTTTTAAGGAAAATTGCGTTTAACCGCTACTAAAAATGCGAAATTCAAAGTCGTTTTTTTACAAAATCTTTTTGAGTTTCGTA
>JAHLJT010009419.1:63906925-63957799 GCA_031308135.1 Acheta domesticus | reverse complement strand
TTCAATATAAAACGTTTAAGTTTCACTGTAGGAGAAAAAATCACACTGTATTCTACTAGTTGTAAATAATATTTAATTTGTTCAGTCCTGAATTTTTGAATGGAAATGCAGATGTAAATCTTCCCTGTAGCAGAAAATTAACAGTTTATATCCTTTTCTTAATTTTGTGTTTTTGTGTACGTGTGCGCATGTTGCTGATTTTAATTTGTAGTGCCCTCATTTTATAATAATTCTTATAATATTTTGAATACAGCTTACTTGTTCGTTCTTTTTCTAATGATGCAAAAATGTACTATTTTACGGAGTGCAGTTAACACTAAACTAAAGCTATCAGCACTTACGATTTTGAGAAAGCTAAAAGAGCTTAAAATTCAGGAATGCGGCACTAATTAGCCTAAAATTAGCCTTTAATTTTGTATGTGGTTGGTATTGTTACGCTGTTTGGGTACTACTATCTTTGCATATTGTAGTTCAAGTTTCGTCGTAACCGCCCTGTGCTTGGAAACGGCCGAATGAAGTGAACACATTTACGGGATGAAAGAAGTGCAGCCAGAAGATATTAAAACAAGAAAATTACAAGGTGAAGGTTGAGTAAAATTATAAACGTGATTAATCACAAAACTATAAATTGGCAAACACGTATCAACAGGTTTCTGGAAAAACGTATTATAAAATTTCATACGAATTTATAAATATTGGTGTGTATAACTCGCCAACGATTTTTTTAACGTAGTCAATGACAATGAATCCTATTATCCGTTATCCTAACAATGCAGATCTCTATCCTAGCATTCATAAAAATTAAAACACACAGTAAATAAATAACATGCAGAATAATCACTCTTTTTGTGCTAAGCCCCTTTCTAACAATTTAATATTTATCCCTTTAAAGTGCAAACACTTGTTTCGAGCTCTCGTATCCGTTTCTGAAGAGTAAGGTAATGAGATAATAATCCATAACTCAAAATGTAGGTTCTGAGAGTAATTTGACATGATAAATGGCATTACTGGACCATAAAAACTAAAAATAATATACAATGGGTTCAAGAAATGTAGCAAATAAAAAAAAACGATGCAGAAAGTTTTTGAGAGAATATCCTTTTATAAAACTGTTTAAATGCGGAGTAGGCATAATCACGGTCCTAACTGCACACGAAAGTAAAGAAGAAAAGTATTGAATTAGTTCATGGTGGTACTTTCAGACTCAGCACATTGCCCTTCGCCAATGTATAACTCTCAAGAGCGGATAAACGATGCTTTAATTTTGGCAAAGTTCCTATACATATACTTCTCAGAAAGAGGCTTCATTTTGTCAAAGAATTGAAATCAATTCACATGATGTTGCACATTTCAACATTTGCCGTTATCTTTTCAAGGCAACCCCAAGGTGTCCTTGCAGGGAACTTGCTCATGTTTCATGCACTGCTTTCGTGGTGATTGTTGCGTTTGTTGCCGGAATTGCACATTTTGTAAAATGTTTAAAAGTTTATGTTTTGGAGTACTGCCAAACTAAAAAATGTAATTGTATCAATATAATTTTTTTCCGTCTATTTGCAGATTCCACGTTTGCTTATCAGTTCTCAAATTTACATAAACTCTTTGATCATAAGTCATGTTTATTGTACACAATTTGAATATATTTTTGTGAATTTGGGATCAAATACGTACATTGCCTTTCCCAATGTATCCGCACGATTCGAAAAGTTTTCTTTAATAGTGTAATATTGGTGATATTTAGCTCTAAAATAGAGATCAGTAGCAGTTTGATCGGATTACAGTTTGACCGTTAGAATAGAAAATAAGAAAATGGTAGAGTATAATTATTCGTAAGCGACCTTGTTGGATTTAATAAAAATGTATAAAATAAAATGATGTATAAAAATTAAACTATTATAATTTACTAATCTTAAGTGATGATTCTGAAACTGGGTATACAGTATCTACGAAGTATTTCAGAAGGTAGCTCATCATAATTTGAACCAAGGGAATAGCTTCCGCGTACCTTGGATCCGATAGTCTTCTGTTATATAATTTTGCCTACCTTGAACATTAATTCATGTGCTGCCATTGGTGACCACAAAGTGTACACTGTAAAGCCGAGCAACACGCTTTCTGCTTCCCATCATTCTCGTTTGTTTGCTTAATTTTGCAATGTCAGAAAACGAGCGCCCATCTTTCTTCGTTTCTAAATGTGAGGCTTGGAAGTACCGTCTCCTATCATTCTCGTCTGGTTTGGACACTATCGGCGGAGTGTGCTTTGGGCGCAGTTTGCTAGGAGTTTCTGTGTGACTCGCTTGTGAGAAGCCCCTCGAGCTTCCATACAAAGGAGACTATGAAAATGTAATTACGGAAATGGAAGCTGCTTATTAGAAGTGAAGTGGGATGTTTACGAAACAATTGAACATTTAAAAAATTAACGCACTTGCGAGATCACGAAGTTTTAATTGCACAACCATGCAGAGGATAGTAACAGGACTTGTGTGTTCAAATTTTAATTAACATTTCGTCATATAACATTCCATTCCAGCTTGTACACTTTGTTCAATTACATCCTCCACTAAACGTGGAATAAATAGTGCATTTATGATTAATAGAATAGTAGCTTTTCTCACTGGTTTATGTAAGAATATGTGTGTAAATAGCGGAAATAATTATTTCGTCGGAGAAAATATGAGGTATTTGTTTTCTGAGAACAAATTTCTTTGTGAATAATTCATGAAGTTGGCCACTATAGGTGACAAGTGTGGTCAAATTACTTGGTTTACTGTCACATGCTCTCACAGGAAGTCATGTTTAAATTTAAAATATGCAATTAAAATTAGGTGTAAGGAAGAGAAAACAATTTTGGGGAAGAAATTGTGTTAACAGAACACTTATTACTATGAATTTGACAGATTTACGGAAGATATTTGAAATAATCTTCAATGAGTACAGAGGCCATTGAATCGATTATATAGTGTTCGGAATACCAGAACGCAAACAATAGATTGTCAGAAAGCAAACAATGTATTGTGTCATTTGAGAAATCAGGCCGTGTGATTGCCTCCCTCGTCGTGAGCTTAAACCGTGACGAGAGATCATGTGACGCCACCAGCATTCGTTTCCCATCAAACTAGCATTCTAGGATATAGTGGTCTTGACCCTGAGAATGTTGGGAAACTGGCAGTTGTTTTCCTTCTCTAGTTCACCCACAATAATTTCCGAACAGAGCGTCTAATTGTACTTGTGCGCGATTGAAAACGTTCACAATTGTCCAATTTTCAATTAATTACTGGAATCTATCCAAATCCGGGACCCTATTTTGTTTTCGAATATTTTTAAATCCATTTTTTTCCGCAAAATTAAACAAAAAAATTAGCAAGGTATTCCTTAATTGGATATACAAATGTTATGTTCTACTTAATTTTATTGGTCAAGTACTTTAAGAATATTTTTTTTGTAAAGATTACATTTTCTGGCTTTATACACTAGTGGTGCTTCCAACGCACATACTTTCTCGCTCTGCTTCTATACGGTCCTTATTGCTATTCCACTACTCCATAAACCAGCAAAAGTGTACTATACCAGCAAACCATTTCGGTACCTAGACCCGAAAAACGAAACTCAAATTCAACGAACTGGCACTTACACCACTACGTAACACCAACACCACCTCGGTCGAACAGAGCCATAAAAGAATAGAACCGACCGAAATGCTCATAAATTTACTTAAATCGGTTCATACAGATATATACTAGACAACTGTTCATTTGACATGTCATACTCGTCAGAAATCGAATAACAGAGTTGAAAAATTGTTTACAAAACGCAGTTAGGGAAAACACAGACAAGTCCTGTCTATTTATCTATATTGAATCTATTCGTGAGTAGAAGTACTTCAAATGATTTTCAATAAAGTATCTACACTCTTCAATGTTTTTTTTCCTGCAACATCACATTCATCAAATTAAAATTCCCCACGGGGGATCGAACTCGGTACCTTCCTTATTGAAGAGCTCAACCCGAAGGTGCATTAACCAACCGCGCTACGAAACCGACTTTCAGGATAACTGCAAATATTTCAGTCAAAACGATCTTGAATCAGTTCTAACATTAGGAAGAAGGTAATTGTCAACATGCGAAAAACATGTCTTTACAAAAAACATGACCAAGAAAGGCAGCGGTAAACGGTTAACTCCACATAATTTATCGGATGATCGGCATTTGGAAAATAACTACTGCGAGAAAGTATGTGCCATTCTATAGCACCACTAGTTTATTTATATATTTACTTTCCCTTCATACACACGTGCAGAAAATTTAAAGAAAAAATTTGGAGCGGTTTTTGAGATAAATTTTTTTTTTGTAAATTTGAATCGCAATTTACGCAAAAACTATTCGTTTTTCCAAAAATTGGTACATGACCTTATTTGAAGTGCTTATTTTGTACAACCGACTTTGTCTGAGGCGAAAATCTCTATCTTCAATTTTGCCGTTTTAAACAGTTTTTTGTAATTTTCGAAAAATAGGGGCCTATCAACGAAAATGATGCCTACGTCATTCCCTTGAACGTTCTTCGCACTATTCAACAACAAAATATAATCAAAAAATTTGGAGCCATTTTTTTTAATTCATAAAATCTCAAAATGGGCTTCATGTAAAGTATCCTCAAATACTAAGATATCGGTTTCAAATACAAGAGGCCTTGAGACGAGTCAAAACCATCGGGGAATATCAATTTTGAAGAAAATCGACCGAACAGTTTAGGCCCTAGCGTTGACCACAGACGGACAGACGGACAGACGGACGGAATGCCGTCAATAGATTTTGAAATATTAAGAAGCAACAAATCATGGATTTTGACCACACCACGAGATAGAGGATTTTTTTTCTTAATTTAGCAACAGATTTTATCCACTTTTCTGTCACCAGACCCCTGCTATAAGAGATTTTCTGGCGAAAATTCTCCGTTTTCCGCCGCACGATTACATAACTTTCTCTTCTTACGAAGAATTCGTAAGGCGAGAAAGTAAAAAGGTTTCCAAATGTGAGCCTCCCGCCAACGTTTTAAGAAATAGATAAAACTAAATGTGAAAACTGGAAATAGATTGAACTCAGTATAATTTGACAAAACTACGAGTTTAATATCTTATACATTAGAAATCGTCTTATATGTCTTGTATATAATCATTTCAACAAAAGTCGTATGTGTAAGCAACTTTTTCCGTCTGCAAACATTCTACTTGAGTCCAGAGTGAACACATTAAGCACATCAACCGTAGTTCTCCTACACCTTTCTGAAAGTTTACACTGCAAAACATGCACTCTGCATCTTCTTCACCTGGAAGGGAAGATATCCCTGGTAGAACTTGCAATTCAGAAGAGGCAGATGACTTGTCGTTCGATGCCTCGCGGAAGGTGGAATCTTACTTTGTTTTGAATATGTTTTTTATAATCTTCTTTTGTCTGACTTCAGAATTTTCTTAAATCTTTCTCTTTTCGTCTTACCTGGGATCGAACTCTGTCTCACCGCCGAAGGACGAGAGAGGCCGCCGCACCCACGTGCATCCCACGTGCGTGGCCCGGCTTCGATACTCCTGTGCCACGTGGGCGATCACCCGCCACGTGGGCGAAGCCCGCCGCCTACCAGCACCAGCTGGCATGATGATCAACGAGGTGAGATTTCCAAAACGGGGAACAATTCAAGAACCGTGAGAGGAGAGATAGATAATTAATTAACTAATTGGAAGGGGTGTTATGTAAACAAAAATGCAGATTTAATGTACATTAATTTATAATTTCTAAATAACTATTAAAGTCATGTCAACAGATGCTGCCTGTCAGTAGTAGTATTGGTAGTAATTCGCGGCATGCATACGTCCCCTCTCCTCATCAAAGTTTCAGAGGTCAGAAGCAACTGACTGAGAGCTGGGCAAACTCTATCGCAGAGAGGTAGGTCTTACTTCAACGTCCGTCTTTGCGGGACCTCAATGATTAAGTCCAAGCGACAGGTTTCAGTATATTCGTTAATATTCTAATAAATCGTTGAATCGCCTTCTAAAGTAGACGAGAGGATAAAAGAGGCGCATGATTTATACGTTAAATGAAACTAGTTGTGGTACAGACTGCGTAGAATTTTCCGTACTATTTAGTTACATAATCTCTTTAGTGTAAGCTAGCTATTCTATTTTGTCCCATCTCTTTCCCCGGCATCTAAAAACCTAGGCGTATAATTTTTTTTAATTTCACTGTTTTTCGGTTCTCTAATGAAAGAATTGATGGTGGATTTTAAGCCATTCGCCTTAGCTTTTTTCTCTTTCCACTAGACTTCACATCAGATTCGAATGCCTCGATCTACCTCATTTATACGCTACTTCAATTTAAACTAGTGGTGCTACAGACTGGCACAGACTTTCCCGTATTAGCTTTCTATTTAATTTCGTCTCGAAATAGCTATTCGTACTTGACACATACTCTTGCTAGCTGTCATCTATCGCCGCCCCAAGTACATTTATTGACATTTTCTTCATTTTTCGGTTTCCTAATGTTATAACGAAAACATTAATTGCTGAATATTAAAGAACAGTAAAACCTCGTCCTAATGGCTATTTTCTTTAAAAAATTTTGAACTGTTTTTCAGAAAATTGCGTTTAACCGCTACTAAAAATGCGAAATTCAAAGTCGTTTTTTACAAAATCTTTTTGAGTTTTCGTAAAACTTCATTTGAAGTTATTTTAAGCACTTAGACTCAAAAATACAATAATGTTTACTGATTGATGGAAACGTGCATATTAATGGCGTGAGAGTTCTTTCAAAAAAGTATAATTGTGTAACTTTTACAAAAACAAAAAAAAATGAACGTTACGGCATATTAAAGAGCGTAATTTCCTAAATGACATATAAACCTTTTAAATATGATTCAAAACTGTTAAATTTTTCTGTATAATTTTTCTGTTTATTTAATGTTTATTATCATTGTCATTGTGAGAGTATTGTGTCATTGTGTTATTATCATTGTCATTGTGTATCATCAATTATCATTGTTTTTATAACTAAAGAAAATATTATGTATTGTACAAATTAGTAGTCGCTAATAACTATAGCTGTTGATGCGACTTAAAATAAACAAATTTTAAAAAAAGAGTGCAATTTGCACTGTCCGTTCGAAAAAATGGAAGAAAACATTTGAAGCTATATTTGAGAAAATGGCGTTTGAGCGTTTGTATTTAAAATGCAGAATTTTGAGTTCGTTTTCAGACAAAACGGCTGAGTTTAACTTAAATGGACGTGTTAAAGTTAATAAAATGTCAAAAAAATGTACATTGGGAGGTGATAGATGGCAGCTATTAAGAGGGGTGGCAAGTGCGAATAGCTAGCCGAGACCAAACGAAAATGAAAACTGATACGAGAAAGTCTGTGTCATTCTGTAGCACTATTAATTTTAATTTATTATTTTCCAATTGTTTTCATCACTAATCACAGTGGAGTTAATTGGGATAGTTTTAGTAGAAAAGGTGAGTCGTCTTATTTAGTATTTTGTGTTTAAAATGAATTTTATTTTATTATTTGTTAATTTTTCTGAATCCAATTTATGAATAATTGGAAATTAATGGATAGGCCAATTACACCTGGGACTATTCTAAGTCTTTTGTCTTTAAAATTAAAGGGAATACAAAGTTCTAATGGAAAGGGAATTGTAAATTTATTTTGTGGTTTGTGGTGGAAATAGGGGTCCACGTTACTCATTCTTGTTTGACGAATCTAGTGGCTAAATTATTACAGGTATGATTATAGTTTTTTATTTCTAAATCTTATCTTTTAAAGCTGACAGTGGTAATTTTAATGATTAAAATAGTTATTGGTATAGGTATTATCAATAACTATTATTTATCAGTTGTTATGCACTAATTGTAATATATCCAATTTCTTTTCCCAACTTTCTGTATGTTTACATGTGGGTGTGATGTGTGCTGAAACAAATAATTTCTATTTTAAAAATCATGAAGCTCTGACCCCAACCATAAGGACCCCCAAAAAGACACATCCAGTTACTGACATTTACAAGGGATACAATTTCTCATTTCCGATAAAATAAATTGTAGTTGGGTTGAAATAATCATTTAGAATTTTTGATTAGTTTGTAATTTTTGAATTTTATTAATTCTTATATTTATCAATTAGTTTAATAGGGTTTTGTGTGAGATACCATAAATTAGTTTTTTAATGTAAGTCTTGATAATTCTATATGACACCTTTTTTCGGAGATTCCAGGTGATGAAGCATGCATTATTTTACGGCGTCAGACTTAGCGTGTGTAAGAAAACACATTGCTTTTACTAGTTTTGGGGAAGTATGACAGGCAAGCCCATGTGAGTTGAGAGTAAAATAATTTTAAATGAGTGTGATTTCTGACTATTTATACTGGGAACCCAAGAGAACTCCAGCACACCAAATATTGATGTCTTTTGAATTAAGAATGGCTGCATAGATGAATGGTAATTTCTTATACTTTTACTGGAGTATTAACTTTAATATTGTTTTATTTTTTGTAACCTGTTTATAACAGTTGATTTGTGACGTTAGGCACATTACTTTTGATTGTGACGTTAGGCATTTGACTTTTGGCCAAGTGGCATCATATCTCTGTCCCTAAATTCCACATTCATTTCAAAATTCTCTTTGACATATCACTAATTTTAATAGTGAAAATAACCATTGTTTTACCTTGAACGTTTTCACAGCCTTCATCAGATACTACAAGTGTGTTTAACTGGTGTAATAAATATATAATTTTTTTGTCAAGATTTTATTTTTCACAGTCATATACATATTGAAAACAAAAAAAATTAATAAAATCATCATTTATATTGAAATTTTACTGAAATGCTTCTGTTAATTATTGACACATTTTTCATTTCTCAATGTTTTGATGAGCACTTATCCTTTTTTCGGGAATCTAATTTGAATGTAAACAGAAATTATTATCAACTAAATTAAAAATGTCTAACTTTTAAGATTAAGTAAAACAAATTGAAATATTTATAATAATGTACCAGGTACAAACGAACTCACCTTAATAAATTCTGTCATTCTTTTTTGAAATCTAATTTAATTTGATGTAAATTATTTCATCTTACAAGAAAGCAAGCTTAACAATGACTTCCAGTGTCAGAGACCATATGAATCAGGAAAAGGGAGGAGAGGACAAATTGATAATGGAAGAATGTTAAGAGATTTAGATATTTGAATTTTGAATGTTAATAAGAAAGTAAAACCTTTCTAAGCTGGAAATTTGTATACTTTGTCTCAAAATGTCTATGTTTTATCTTTCATATTATGAAGCACATTGTCAGATATATTTAAAATTTGACTAAATTCAACTTCCATATTCATTGTGTCATTAACTTTATATACAAATTGTCTGAACTCATTCTGCGATAAATCTATTGAAAACCAAAAATTAGATTTTCAATCTGTATATATTCAATTTTCCACCTGAACGAGTCCCGGATATGCAATCGCGGGCTTCGAAAATGGATGGCGGCAGAGCGAGCGTTGATTTACGTGGCGAAGGACTCCTGCTCCTGTGGAACAGGTACCTTCATCACGTGCAGTTTATGCTCGTCCGCCCTTGCTGCTGCTCCGGCACCGCTCTAATATTTTTTCCCCTTGGGTCACATTGGACCTCACTTTGGGTGGGATGGTACGAAAGCGGAATAGAAAAGCCGTAATATACAATTTTGGGTATTATTTGGATAAGTTATACAAATATTATATTGATTGAATGCCAGATTTAGCTAAAACCTGCCAGTGACATACAATGGAAAGAAGTGTGAAGTTCATGTTTTCTTGAGTTCGAAGATCCCAACCCAAAATACATGTTAAATTATGAATACAAAGGGTAACGTGCGTTTTTTGGCAAGCGTTGATCAGAAATGATTTGCTCTTGTGTAATAATAACTATTTTCAAAGACAAATCAGCGATAGATTTCGTTAATAAATCGACTAACAACTACAATAACATGCAAGAGAATTACTTAATTAGCTAAATTATCCATTGAACTCTAGAAAAAATGATCATATAATGAATCGAGATTTATCTCCAGGATTAAAACATGGATCAATCTCAACATTCGCTCAAACGATCACTGAATCTGGACGAAAAAGTGTGATTCAGATGGGGGTCATATACCCAAAAGCTGAGGTAATTTCAAATAGGGATCCTTGGAATTACGGTTGTTTTGAAGCACTTAACATAACGAACGTAACAACCCTCGTCGAGATTTTCAAAATAAAAATGATTGATAGTAAAAACCGTTTCCCAATTAATTATATTCAGTAATAAAATCTAGAAATATTATGAAAGTTATAAATCACAATTTTACAGACGGTTTACGCTTTATTCTATCCATATCCCTATACAGTATTTGAGCAAACTTGTCGTGTACGTGCGTTGAAACGCTGTAAAATTTGGCATTTTCTAATTTTTATTATTAATTTTAGAAATTAGATTTAGCATTCTGAGTAGAAATAGTTCGCGTATTTTCGCAGAAAAGTCCATTTTCTGCCCATTTCTTCGAACGACTCGAAAAAGCGAAAAATCAATGGCACCGCCCTTGCGATTTTCACGATTTTCGGCGAAAATTCGAATCTCTTGAAAATCTGCGAAGAAACATGGAATTTCATGGAGAATTCACTGGTGAAGTCCGTTTTTCAAAAAGATCGTTAGTTTTCCAGAAATTCGCGAAAAATGAGACCGGATTCTGGCCGGTGGATTCGGACTCTTGTTCGTAAAAATCTCTTTCAGGGCTTATTTCCTCCGTGGTTCGAAGGTTACTCTTTATGCACTGGTGTTTGGAGAATCACGTTCTGACTTAGTCAATGAGTTTTCAATTATCGTCTTACATCTGTGCACATGACGTTGCATGACAACCGGGGACAAATGTTACATTGAATAGTTTTGGTAAGTCCGTTAAGTGCTATTTCCTACTACACGTTTATTGGTAAAAAGTGATCGTTTTTTACCACTATACAAGTTGTCCGGCGAGGAAACAAGAAAACTTCGAAAATATTCTCTTAAAACAATTTTCAGCATACTTTGTCTCAGGAACTACTTGAATGATCCGAATGGTTTAGTTGCAATAAACAGAGAAAAGTTTGTTTGGAAAATGCTTTCCAGGCAAAACTTTGCATTGCAGAAGTACAGAAACACTCCAGAAACATGTACATTTTCTATTATTTACAAAAGAAATTAATATATTCAGAAAGAAAAATTAAGCGATAACTAAAAAAGCAATCGAATTGTGTAAATTCGGTGCTATTTTATTTCTGAGTTAAGTCTTTTAGTGAACAAGTGAATATTTATATCATTTGTAAATAATAAACAATTTACAAGGATCTGGAGTGTTTAGATGCATCTCAATTCTTAAGTTACCTCTCCGGACATTTTGTGGATAGCCTAGAAGTTTTTCGAGACATCTTTAGATTGGATGTAAATAACAATCTTCAATTGATGTCGCATATATTCTGGAAGTAATGTATCATTGAAGATAATGTACCGTTTGAAAATTGTACTAAGCGTTGGGAGAATTAAATGTAGGATTTGATGATTTCCATATAATTTTTATTGATTTAATATTGGAATTGAAATATGTAATATACAGTAAATATACTTGCATATAACACGCACTGTTCACACATGTTTCATAAACTGATAAGTTAACGGATTGGCAGTTTGAGAGAAATCATATTCAATAATCTAATGGATTTTAATGTTTAATGCAAATAACACGAGATCATGCAATAGTTTACATTAATTCAAACTGAAAATGGATTTCAACATTTGGATGATATTAAAAATGCTTTAAATAACGAATTATATACCGTTAAAAACCAAACCTTCTTTCATTTTTTCACAGCTTTCTGTTTCTGTTCCATTGCTGATAGTGCTTTCTGGCGTGTCGTATCCTTCGCAGTACACACCTGGACCCGCAATAGACTGAGACAAATTGCGAGTTACTTTTGAAGTAGCCGTAGGGGCGCGCTCGTTGACAATGAAGCAGCAATGGGCGAAGTGAGCGTGGCGCGGGCTGGGCACAAAGGCCGAGGGCGCGGGCGAGGCGCGGGCGAGGGCCTAATGGAATTGAGGGCGCTTTACGAGGCCACGCGGCCGCGTTGCGCTCCCTCGACGATCCGCCCCGCCCCGTCCCCACGCCCCGCCCACGCTCTGTGCACGTGCTTGGCTCCGCCCTCGCCCTCTTCATCGTACACGCTCTCGCCCCGTCCACGTGCTCTCGTCTCACCCTCGCCTCGCCACTTCTCGCCTCCCCCTCTCCTCGCCCTCGCCTAGCTCCCATCTCGCCCTCACCTCGCCCTCGCCACGCCCTCGCGGCGCGGCGCCCTCGCAACGCCCTCGCCTCGCCCTCGCCCTCGCCCTCGCCCTCGCCTCGCTCTCGCTACGCACTCGCCACGCACTCGCCTTGTCCACTACGCCTTCCCACGCCTCCACCTTCCCTCTCCGTACTCACGCCTGCCCTTGCCTTTGCTCGTCCACTCCATTCTCCTTGTTCTACCGTCTCCGCCCTCACCTGCAAATCGACTCCCTGCACACGCCTCGCCCTGCTCTCAGCCCATCCACGTGCTCACGAGCTCCTTCCTCCAGCCTCCGCTCTCCATCCTCGTACTCACCCATTCGTCCCTGCTCACGCACTCGCCCTGCCCACGTATCCATGCCATTCTCCCTTCTCCCTTTTCTCTCCTCTCTCCTCCCTACTCCCACCTCTCTCGTCCCCTCGTTCATCCTCCCTCCACCCTACTCCCTCCTCCCTTCTCCCTCACAGTACTCACCCCGCATAGATATCCCCGCTCAGGCTTTGTCCTCGGGCCACCCACCCTCGCTTCTGCCTCCACCCTCGCCGCCTTCGCCCTTGCTCTGTCCGCGTACTCGCTTTCACCCTCGCCTCGCCTCCTCCCCATCTTCCAGCACTCACATCCGTCCTCTTACACACACACGTACATCCTCTACCACACATGTCCAGAGATCAATTGGAAGCTTAGAACTTGTCTCGGCGAGGGTGTCCCAATGGGGAAGATACCTGGAGCCCTATAAACTATTTAGAAAACAATGAACTCTGATGGATTTTCATGCTTAAGCAAGTTTTCTATATTGTTGATACTATAATTAGTGAGAAAGCGGATTTTTAAGATTTTGCTTTTTTTTGTCCTTTGCTTCAGTGCATAGCTAAGTGAAATTTCTTAACATTTGGTTGGAATATGATATAATACAGATTAATATGTTAGTACATATTTCTGCTTATTTGGCCTATTTTCCCTATTGGTGCTTATTTGCGTAATTATAAGCGCATATTTTGCATATTTCGTTAAAATAAAGACTTATTTAAAATACTTGTGCAAATGTGTATTTTTCGTAATAATTTTTTAAATCGTCAGAAGAAATACAACAAGACATACAATATTCTTCACTGAGGTTAATATTTACTTCAATTATTTCTCTCGCGGAGAAAGGTAGATTATATTATGTTTGCAAAAGATCATATTCACGCTTTACTCTTCCAGTAAACGATTGTCTACTATAAACATTATTCTGCTTCAGTAATTTATGCAAAACATACAATGTTAAAATATTCCAAAGGAAGAAAACTAGGTGATGGCATTTTGGAAACAGTGACTAGTACAATCAGAAATTATTTCAGATAACTTTAGAACAAGTTTCTAGTTTCAAATTTTTTGCTAGTCAAATCGGATAACATTCTGCGCTAACCACTGATCAGAAAATACATCAATACAGTGTCAAGATTTCTAAGAATAAGCAGTTCTCTGCGTAGTACAATAAAAATTAACAATGGCATTAAAATTAAATGGCAAGTCTCAAGAATCAAGTTGTATATGACCTTTCAATTCATCTGTATATGACAGAGAAAGTTGAGTACCAATCAAAAATTATCTTATGTAGAATTCAGGCCGCTGAAATACATTTTCTGAGGAGAATTACGAAAAGCACAAATAAAGATTGTATTCAAAACCAGAAGGTAAGTGAGAAACCACATACCAAAGGAATTGGAAGCGAAATAACTAAATATCAAAACAACTGGTTCCAACACCGAAAAAAGTTGAAGAATTTAAGACTGCCTAAATGACAATCCCTGTACCAACCACCCGTAAGAAAAAGAACATAAATAAACACAAGAAACGACAGTATTACCTACAGTTTATCTATCAACACCTTAGTGGTGATGTCGGAACAGGTTTAAGTGGTATGTATGAAGTGCAAAAAGAGAAGATGAAGGAAAAGACTTGCCAAAGAACTAGCTTTACACTTATCTAACCTTCTTCTTTCCCCATGCTCTCTGCGTTCCTATCTTCCCTCTCGCACAAACCCTTTCAGTTCATCCGTTTATCCCTTCGCCGGGCCACTCCCACTCCCCTCCACTCTCCGCTTCGCCTCTCTCCCCGCGTTCCACTACGACACCCTTCGCATTTTTACAGCCACGTGCGCCTACCAGGCCAAAAGTATTGTATTAGGGCGAAGTATCAGTCACCAGCTTTAAAACGAAATATCCTGGAAATACCGAACTAAACAAGAGTTTACAAAATGTTTCCTGTAAAAATGCGCTGACTAAACACGAATCTTCTCTCTGCCTTGGTGTATGCATTACTTGTTCATTTCAGGTTTGCCGAGGATAGAACACATAGCTTTTGTTGTTTACATCTGGTCACCACTCTCTGAATCTTTGCAACTCAGTCAGGTAAATATATGTGTCTGAATAAAAGTTAGAAATTTATTTGGTGGCCTTAAGAAGGCTCATGGCCAGCGAACTAGATTCCTGCGGTGCGATGCCCGAGTTCGATTCCGGTCGAAGAAAAATAGAGTTGTAGCTATCCTTTGAAAGCATCTTAGTTTCCGGAGCTATATGACGACGAAAAGCTCCAACAGACGGAGTTTACTAATCGAATACGTCATGTTAGCTACATGACACTCTTACCTATAGGCTCGGGATTTAACCACTTAACATAAAAGCCCGAGTATACTCGGTTGTTTTTTTTCTTCAAAAATACACAATGGTATTTTACTTCAAATTGTTTTGAAAGATTCTTTACTCCAATTCCTCATTTCAGCAATTTGTATAGACTATTTATTTGTAAATTAAAGTGCTTTAAAACGTCTTCAAATGACGTTTTTCGAAAACTTAACAATTTTCTGTAAAAGATCTTCTAATTTCGAATTTACAGTAGAGCTTAATCGACAAATTTTTTATTTATCTGCAATTTTTTCAAAGAAAATTGTCCTTGAGAGCAAGATTTGACTTTTTTTAAAAATATTTTTAAAAGAAGATTTCGGTTTTATTATTTAGAAACCGAAAAATTAAGAAAATGTCAACAACATGTGGTTTGGGCAGCGATAGACGGCACCTGGCAAGAGTATAAGTCAAGTCCGAATAGCTAGCCCAGACCCAAGGAAACAGAAAACTAATACGGAAAAGTCTGCGCCATTCTGTAGCACTACTAGTTGTCTCGGTGGTAGGTGCATGTGATTCATGAGGGGATCAGCATTGAGTTGAATCCCCAGTGTTGTTAGTCCTGGGCGCATGGAAGATGGAATGACTGATAATGAAGAGTAAAATGGCTTTGGACACATACAGACAAACACACCCATGAACGAGACGGGACCCGAACCCGCCAACCTTCGTCCGATATCGCCACTGCAACTTTAACGATCTCGGCTATTTAGACGTGCAGGTATATATTTATTTTATAATTTTACAATTATTCCCGAGGTACCGGAACTGTTCGATCACGTTCCGCCGTAAATCAAGCCCTGTGTAAAAGTGTTTCGACCAGGAAAGTTTTTTTTCCCGCACCGACACTTGAACTCAGGTCCTCTGCATCAAGTGACCGTGCGCTTTACTGATACACCAAGGAGTCCAGTGGTGGATAAATTCCAGTGGACCATTAAGAATCGAATTGCCTTAACTCAATAATTCCAACGAAGAATTTTCGAAAATTCAGAGGTTAGAGAAAATGAGTCTTCATCCATTCTTTTAAGCGTCACTTTTTTATTAATGAAAAAGGTTACAAAAGAATTCAAATTAGATAATGACCTTTTTCCTACAATCCATTCCAAAGTTTTTCTTTAAATTTTTTCCACGGATGAAACAAGAAACGCTTAAAAAATGATCTGGTCTGATTTTCATTGATCTCTCAGAGTTTTCGAAAATTGCGTGTTGAAAATATTCGGTTGGGACAATTAGATATTTAAGAGTCGCTCGGAGTTTGCCCGTCACGGTGGTTGTTCTGCGTATTGGATAAGACGCACTACCGAGTTAACTGAGATGATCTGAGTTCAAGTCACAATGCAGATTTTTTTTGCTTGTTGAAAACAATTTTTAGGATTCACATAGTATAATATTTCGGAGAAATATTGCAAGAAAGTACGTGCTCTGGTAGGAAAACTAGTTATGTATACCTAAGCGATTATGTTCTTTGTAACATTTAATCTACGTATCTCTATGATATTTGACACCATTAAGAACTATTTAAACTATATTTCTTTCAAATGGGATGAAACAAAAGAATTAGGTAAAACCACAACAATTATTCATCAAACTTACCATACCTAACTTACAATTTCAAGATTTCGAATATTATTCCTTAGTGATTATATTTTTCAAAACCTAGAAAGAATACGCAGCAAGCAAACACACTGGACACTAGAGTTTTCACTTGTTCTCTGTGTTTTTAATGCATTCAAATTATTAGTGAAAGTTACATCGCAATTTCTTGCAACTTCTGTTGCAGAAAAAACGTGTACCTACCTGTTGGAGACGAAGAAACGTGTACCTACCTAATCTTGCTGTGTGGAAATAAAAAGATGCCATGATTCGTCCATTCAGGGGCTGCGGGACCACTATCATGTCACTTCGTACATTCATTTCTGATAATTTTTACTCTCAGACATGTTTTAACATATTGTTACATCAAGCATTTGTTCATTTTCTGTTTTGAGTCTGATTCACTTTATCATTAGCCTAATTAACTTGTACTGCGCATAAACGTGAAATACGAAAGGTTGTGATTAGTTTGTTCTTGTGTGAACACGAATCCAAAATTACTGTCTTCTCTGTAAATAAGAAACTGAATATAGCTAATCGCCAGCTAATGTCAAGACAATAATACCTCCTTCTAGTAGGTTATGATTGATTATTTCATTTTGTGACCTTATAGCCTGTTATTATTGTATTGTCAATAGTGACAATGGGCAGGTTTTTCTTCAATATTGACCGAAATCGTACGTATGGTTTAAGCGCTAGTATTGTTCACATACACCGGCCAGACGGACAGGCGGACAGACGGACGGACGTTTGCCTTTCAATAGGTTTTCGGTATCAAGGACCCACAAAACGAAGATTCTGGCTTCAAGTTTTAGGGTTTTTTTATTAATTTAGCAACTGATGTATCCACTTTTTCATTATCACGGCCCGGCAATGATTTCTTTCTGCCGAAAATTCGCCATTTTTTCGTGCAAAATTACATAACTTTCCCGATACTACGTATATTACTTCGTTATCGCCTACTACGCCTCTATCGCCTACGTATATTACTTCGTATGTACGTACGTATACGGGAAAATAAAAAAATATTTAAAAAAAATAAAAACATGAACATTTTGTTTTTATGATAATGTTAATAATAAAGCAACATAATATTTAATAAAAGAATCATTGTAGCTCTTACTTCATTATGCGTTGTCCCTTTAAGATTAAATTATTTTCGAAATAAGTGGAAAACATAATATTACTAATATGTAAAGAAAAAAGATAAGTCATCCATCCAACTACAAACCTAAAAGTCTCCTCTCTCCTCTTTCCAAAATCATTGAATGCCTATTACTTACTCGATTGAAAAAACTTCTTTCTGTTAATATTATAATTCCAAATACTCAGTTTGTCTTTAAACTCAAACATGTTACTACCCATCAACTTCTTCCTGCCGCCTGATCAGTAGCAACACTGGAAGCTCCTATTAAAGGCTCCAGACCTTGCCCCATCCTTTTCTTGCAACAGTGTAGGTCGAAAGTCTGCTGTTGTAGCGTATCCAGAACGTGGATTTGAAGGGTATTCCGATGTGGAAGGCGATTAGGATGAGTCATACGCCACAGGTCAATACACTCAGATATCCCCGCACTGTTCACCATCCAAGAGACAGTATACTCGTATCTTCCGAAACAGGAAAACCGCCATATTCATTTAGAGGTTCGAAGGCAGTTTTGAATCGTACGTAGCGTGTAGCGTAACTGAAACGTAGATCCTCAGATTTTAAACAAGTAAAAATTGCTATAAAGCATTCATTCAGTCTTTATATATTACCCCTACTCTAACCAATCGTACAATTTTGTTTTCAAATAATTTGTTTTTCAACTGAGCTTTTCAAATGTTCCGCTTTATTGTATTATTTATTTCTACAACAATATTTACATAATATTAAAGAACTTGAAATTTTGTATGAAGTATGAAGGATGTAATGCTCGATATCGAAAATATGTGTTTACTTACAAATATAGGTCACGGGTAAAGGAACAAAAAAGTCTTTCTAATGTTATATCAGTTTATTACGGAAATCACTAGTGTATTGACTTCTCGCACAGTATAGGACAACAAAGAGAACATAACATTTGTAAGTACCCGCTAAAATATACATATTAAAATGAACTTCACATTTCTGCTTCGGTATCATTTGAAGCACACAAAAGAGCATGGAATCATGTTAAGTGTTACAATTTCTTACAAAAATATTTTACAGAATAACATTTACAGTGCATGGTGTAATGACCGCAAAAATGTAACCATAATACTAGTAACTAGTGAGATGGGGGCTCAGATTACATCTCCGCGGTCATTGAAACAACTGAGTGATCTATTACACGAGCTGTACATACAAGAAAGAGGGCTCGAGTACAAAAGACCTAGTATTTCTCGTATGTACGTGTCAGTACAATGATAAACTCCTTGATAAGTAACAATAAATATATGCTATATACAATATGATTATCTGTATGAAATATATTAACATTACAAAGTCACGTAATATGGCACAAAATATCTAGTAAACGACAATTATGTATAGTTTATATAGTATGTAACTACATAGGAATCGTTTTACTACGAAACTTTTCTTAGGAATATGTCAACAAAATACATTACATGTAGTACATTAAATAAGAAGTTTTAGGAAAGTATTTGGAAGTTAAACTGCAGTCTTTTCCTCCAATTAATGCGCACGGGACAAAAAAGTATCGAATCTAAGAACCCACGAATGAAAGGCGTGCATGCGAACGGTCTTCACCAGCTCATCGTGAGATGTTAACCTCACGAACTGATTGCACACGTTCACTCTACTAGATCTTAAAAGAGGCTGCGCGATGTGAGCGCTGTGCATCGAAGAGCAGAGTAGATAAATGAATGATCAAAATTTTAAAATTTCCTTACAAGAGGGTCGTGCACTCTAATGGGATTTCTCGCAGCCTTGTGAACCTGCTTCCAGGTGAAATAAGGGAATGTATTACTGTATGTTGGTTATATAGGCCTCGGTTTTAGTTCTCTAGTAATTGTTTCTTTACGCAGTTCTTGGCAAACTCACATCACCTTTCAGTGGATCTACCAACTCGATGTCCAGATCAAAATTAACGGCACTTTTTCCACTCTGTATGAAACATCACTCTTCAGTTCAGTCTTCTAACACGCGTACAAGACACTCGAAACATTCTTCAATCATCTGCACACATCCTGCAACAGAAAAATGCACAGACGATAAGTAATGCTACATGATACATTCTACACAAAGGAATTCTTTGTATTTAATAAATATGAAAACAGAATATGATTATGGATTTTAGTAAAAAATTGAAGGTTGGGGAAATAAGAAAATTGAAATATAGAATAATCACTACTTTTGTAACGTGCATTATATTTCAGTTCATATTTAAATATGTGCAATAAACTCATATTAAAATGTAATAACTCCATAATACACATCTAATGTGATTAATATTTATTAAATTCTAAAGATATCCATATTGAATTTGTTTCTGAATGTGTTTTTGAGTCAACATGGTAACCTATTTAGTCAATAATCAAATCAATACAATAATGCCTTATTTACGTGGCGAGGCGTAGGTCATGAGGCCTGCTCTTGCATCTGATCCCGCAAATTTTGCGACACTACTTTCACCAATATTAATACTTCAGATTCTTAAGAGTGTTTACCATTTGCGTAAAATATAACTTATTTAACAATAGTAGCAATAGTTATAATAACAATACTAAAAATAATATTTTAATAACAATACCAACAACAAATAATAATGTAATTGACGCCAATTTAGATAAACTACGTCGAAAAGCAGTGAATTTTAAGCAAGCGTTAGGAAGATACAGTGAATTACTTAATCGATACCAAGAGTAAGATTTTGCAGACTGATTACAAAGAACGCCGGAAGAAAACCGACATACCCTAAAAGTACAACTTGCACGCTACTGAACAATGAGTGAAGATAAGTCGGCCAAGGTAATCTTGAACATCGCTCAAAATTAGGGTTTCACGATGCACAGAAACCATCGGTTGGATCATAACATGCTTGCGAGAATGAGGCGTTACCAATCCAGGAAGTTTTAGAGTCTTGCAGGACATTAAAATGTAAGCCAATTAAAAGTAAAGAATGCATAACAGCTGAATAGATCGACGTAGAAAAACGGAGATGGGAAACTTTTAGGGATGATCTGTATATCCTTTCTTCCTTTTGTTCACAGAAGAAAACAGTTGAAGGGTAGTATTGTTGTAGGAGACCTCCGTGGGTACGGAATTAGCTTACTGGCCTCTGATCCCCCCCTGTGGCAGTTTCGTCCCAGCCAAAGTATCCGAATTTTCGAAGGACGGAAAATCCACAGTAGTCATGTCACACTTGTGGCATGTAAAAGAACCCTGGAGGGGCGATAAAATTAAATTCGTCCGACAACATTCCCCCGAAACAGATCTCACTCCCCCCCCCCCGAAAGTTCGGATATAGTAACTGAAACCGACATCTGGCGGAGAAAATAAAAGTCAAATCCCCGGCGTATTAGGGGACCGCTCGCGAGGTGCCCCTGCTCGATAAGGTCCTTAGACCCGTGTCGGAGGTAGGCTTCTAAAGAGACCTGGGTTAAAAACTCAGGTAAGGCTAATGGGAAAACAACCTCAGTATACTTTCCCAAGAAAACCCATCATGGGTCACCTAACTTCCGGATATGGAAGGTAGGACCAAAGAAGAAGTGTTGTTGGGGTAAAGGGCAGAATACACTGAGACGCTCGTAAAAGTGTACACACGTACACGTGTGTTGGTGGCGTACACACGCGAGTTGCAAAAATGTTTAATTCAGAGTACTAAAAGTAAATTGTGGTGGGGTATTTAGAATGAGGTCGAACAATTGTAAGATTTACAAGGAAATAATAAAGGATTCCTTTTAGTAGTATTAGTAAATTTTTATCCAGAAGATGCAAGACGGCGGTACATGGATGATAATCACATCGAGAAAAAATAAATGGAATTGAACGGAAATTGAACATGACATCGTGAAAATGCATATCCTTAACTATAGGAAAGGGAAGTTGTGAACCATAATATAGCACATATTATAAGTTCAAGGAAAGTAATGAAAAATGAATAGAGAAGCCTAGCTGTGTGCGGTATAAAAGAAATGGTTCCAAGGATAAATGAATATATGAATGAATAAATATTAATTTTGAATGAAAAGGATGAATGAATATTTAAATTGGATTTTAAACATTATATTCCTTTTTTGTTACATTGTCAGGATAAGGCGGTTAAATCTCATGTCTTTATTATAATTATTTTTTGATACAGAGTTAAATAATTAAAGAAGCTTCTGAACAAAACACTGTAAGATGATGCAGGTGAATAATTATGAAATTCTTGTAAAATTTCAATATTATTTTGGTAGAAATTCTGTAGGATGTTTTCAAAATTCAATTGTACATAGATTTTTCAACAGTGGACGATTGCAATAGGTCATTGATACACCTTCTTTCTTATAAAATTAATCTTAACAGTGTTAAACATATTTTTTTGGCCACGAGCCCCATTGAGAAGGGCGTTTCGCAAGTTAAATAAAAATATTAATTTTATACAGGGAGGAATTGTAACAATGACCTAATGTCATCGGCCACTCTTGAAAAATTGAAGTAGGATATTCACAGCTTGAATTTCCCTAGGGCGGGCTTTGTATCGCCCCACTCTTACGACCGGGAGAGATGGCTCAGTGCATCAACCTGATGTCACAGCAGTCCCTCTGACCAGGAGGTCCTAGAGTCCCGACGGCGGCAGGATTTTCGACTACTAGCTTGTCAGCTAGGTCGAATTCAGTCGCTGTCTGGAGGAGAATTCTAGCAGCCGGCTGCTCTGATCGGTAGTGTTCTGTGGTTTCTACCTTACACTAACATAGACTATACTACCACATATGCCGAGAGACCGGTCGGGAGATTAGAGCTTGTCCCGGCTGGGGCGGTGCCCCGCTGGTGGAAGATGCCTGGTCGACGGCAAAACCCAGCTAGTCGACGGTAGATCGGTGCCAGATCCCGCCATCCAGCGAGGAAAAAGACCATTGCCACCTCCCGAGAAAACACGCACTACACTTACGGAACTAATGACCTGAGTAGTTGACGCGTTCGGAAACATCAATCAAATCAACCCACTATTACAACATTTTTAAGACATGTTTTTTACGTATACAGGAAAATATTTTATACATGAGAAAGGGACCTAGGCCCGGGGAATGTCAAATTTAAAATATTAATAAATGTAGTATATTAGCAAACACATAATATTATTAATAGTAACTTTTTATAATATCTATCTACCCTTACTGATAGTTCCTTCTTTCAACACTTATCGGATATTTTCTAAACAATTCGAAACCGTCGCTGCAAGTAATTGCTACCTAGTAATTACTGTTAGAAACACGTTGCAATCTCTATTTAGTATCTCTGGATGTAGACGCCAGTTGTGCATTCGGAGAAACATTGTAAAATATGAAATATTTGTTTGTTTTCAAAAAACAAACAAAAACCCTTGGCTATCAATGTCCACGTGAAAATAATAAATTCAGAAAATGTTTAAAAGATATACTATATAACCTCATGATATGACATTTGAGGAATGAGAAAAACATTCCTCAAAAACCGAAAATGTTTTAGCATAAACTCTCAGAAAATAATTGTAATATATTGCTAAATACATGTAACATTATTTATTAAATGCCTCTAGAATGGCTCATGGGCAGCAAACACTTGGTGTAATCTCGGGTTTGATTCCTTGGTCAGGACAAAAACAGAGTTGTAGCTTTCCATAAAAATCGTCGTTTCGGTACCTGTGAGACGAAGAAAAGCTCAAGCAGGCGGAGTTTGCTAGTTACGTCATATTTGCCACGTCACTCTTACTCCCCCAATGGAATTAAAATAGACCCACGCATGGGAGATACCGTTAGCTAGCCAGTTCATAATTCACCCAAACTGGCAAATACATTATTACATACATTATTACTGGCAAATACATTACAATACAAAATAAATTATTTTTTAAAACATATGCAATATTTTCTTCAAATATTTTGCAATTTCTTCCTGGGTAAGCCATTAACCAGCTATTACTATTCTCTGGGTATCGTAATAACACTGATATACGATTGTTAAATAGTAACACATAGTGAGAAAGGTTAATAAGAAACCTTTAATCTTTTGTATTTTTCTAATTGAGGTCAGAACATTTAATGACAGCGCTGACGGACGCAACGTTCAACAGAGCTGCGCCCTCCGCAAGGGTTCCCTGCGGCAGTGGGAACCCCCGAGGTACAGTGGCAAGTAATTAATTGCTCATTAAGGCTAATCAATGGAGCACCTCGATGGCGGCCGGTGACCCAGTAACTTAACCGCCTCGGGACTCGGGGACTCGAGGCTTCCACCCTTCAGTGAACGAGCGCGAGGGACGTCACGTTGCAGGCGCGAATACTACGAGTAGCATATCATGGCGAGCCCTAAGAGCTTTTTCATGTTATAGTTATTAACGTCACTGGACGAACCAATAACGGACGCTGTTGAAGCTTATAAACGAAGTCGATAGTTGAGAATTATATCTAATCAAGTTCATTATTGTTGATAAGGGCTGTGCATGGCACAATACTTTTTAAATAGCTAGAGTTAAAAGCAGTTCTTTTAGGGCAAGCTCTGGTGTTAAAAGTGAGATGATGCTCAAGTTTTTAGGTAAGTCTATGACAATAACAAAGAAAACAATACTTTCTTGTCATTGCATCACATACATCTGACCTTAAAGTACCATTAAGTGATTTGAAAACTAGAACTAAAATAAAATGATAGTAAAGCTGTCTAGTTTGAGGTAAAGGATACAAGTGATTTTAATTGCTCGTAGGATTGTGTCACTCAGGTTGTTGGCGTCGTGTCGCAACATTTCCTATTCGCAAAATAAAATGTCACTTTTACCACTCGTCTCATAAATAACTATTTTTCCACTGTAAAATCGTTACTGAACCACAAAAGGCAACCGAATTAATGAAAAGTCACTTTTAAAGGCAGATGTCCGTCGAGAAGTTTTACAGATCGTCGACTGTGAAGAATATAATCGAGACAAAAGGGTTATTGCAAACGATGGCCTATGAATACTCGCCTCAAAGAAACTGAATTTTTTTTATTTCAAGAATTGACAAATATTTAATCACACACGACTGATATCACAAGTAAACACCATAAATCGGGGTTTTCCATTACCAGGAATTTCCCACCAGCGGGGTGCCGCCCCAACTAGAACAAGCTCAAAGTTACCTACTGTTCTCCCAAAATATGTGGCAATGTAATGCATATAGCGTAAGTGTGTTTAAGTAAGGGGCGAAGAGAGGACAATGATGAGGAAGGTAAGGTCGCGCGCGGTCCTTGGCCCATTTATTAGGATACTGATCCAGCAATCGCCTGATATCGATCGGAGCAACCATTGAACACTATCGGTCAGAGCAGCCGGCAGGTAACATTTTCCTCCAGACACCCGTTGAAGTCGGCCTAGTTAATTAGTTCGCTAGGATAGGAATCGACCCAAGTAGTCGCTGAAGTCGACCTAGGATAGAAAATCTTTCCGTCGGGACTTGAACCCTAGAACCTCCCGGTCAGAGGCACTGCTGTGACATCAATTGATGCCTTGAGCCGCCAAAGCAGGTGTTTCCAAAATTAACATAAGAAAGTGTGTGCTGTTGAAGCACCAATAAATTCTTTGTACAGTTATTTTTCATCAGGGCGTCCGACGCTGTTCGCCTCCTCGACAAGCGTTTCTCATTATTCCTGGCTGACGAGTCTCTCTGTGGTGATGTATAACATCGGATGAGTTGTGCTTCCGCGAACAAGCGTGCGGTGAGGCCTACTTCAGCAAGAAAAATGATCGCTGGGAGAAAGAAATGAATATGAAACGCTCAATAGCTCCAGCGGCAGGCGAAGCTAAACAAAAATATGAAAGTCAATAGGAGTATCTTTCCTTGCACGAGCTTTCAGGGTTGAATACGTGTCAGACGCCTTATACATCGGTGCCTCTTTTGATACGATTCATTTAGTTTCGTGACATTTTATGCATGCCCTGCGTTGGACTTATATCTGAAAGAGAGAAAAAATCTGCGAAGAAAATGTGTTTCACGTATGATGTCACAAATATGTTGTGTGCATGAGTGTATTTCCCATTTGTAAATTCTAATAAATGTAATTTAATGTAATAGAGATAATATCAAACACGCATCACATTGAACAAATTTATTCACTTAATTTACACTCAAAAGTATGGCTATCATTTATATTAGATAACGAAATGTGTCGAACACATATTTTTTGATTTCCATTTTACAAACAATAAAAAACTCGCACATTATTTCCAAAAACGTAAGTTCATTCTATGTTTTTAAATTCCTAGAAAAATATGGTCACTATCGGTTTCCTAAATCTTTGCTTTATTAATGTTGATGTAACCTTTTCCTACCAACAAATCGTAAACTTACTAGGGGAAAAATTAATTAAACAATGAAATCCAGACTCATCACATCATCAAATATATACTTTCCTTTCACAAAAAAGCGAAAAGCAGAATATTAGTGAACAGCAAACGAAAATTTTTTAATTGTGTTTTGCGACAAACAACGGGAAACAGAATGTACGCTGGTATCTCTTTGATGTAATTTCGTTGAAATTATTACTCGCAATTGCGCTACCTCAAATGAATACCTCCTGTCTCGTTCCGGCTGCCTGCTCAGCCTTATCTGTTCCTAATGAAAAAAACGTGCGGCTGGCCCGCGGGCGGGCGCTTTCCCCACATGCCTCCGTGTAATTCCACCGGCGCGGTGCGGAGGAGTAGAGCGACCGCATTTCGACAGGCGACTCAAAATGAAAAAAAAAAGAAAAAAATCATCTCACCAGGTGAGGTGACTCAGGAAGTTGAATCGCGTACTGATTCCATGCCTTGGTACGAAAGTAAATGGGTTCGAATCCCGCTCGCGTGGGGGTTAATCCTAGCAAACTATCCGTGCAAACAGAGCACGTACTTTTTCACCCGTATTTTCACGCAAAATTACACGAAATGTACTCACAATTGGTACATCACATTATTGCGCGAAAGATGTGACATTATTTCAAAATGTATCTTTGAGGAAAAGATTTCATTAAGGAAAAACATTTCTTTCTCTGTAATCGTAGTTGTAGCCAGAAGCCGAAAAAAATTTTGAATTTTTGCAATTTTCGGAAAGTCGGTTTTCAACGGAAAGGAGATGTGCGCCATTCTCTTAAACGTCCTTCACACTATCCAAAAACAAAATTCAATCAGAAACTTTGGAGTCATTTTTTTAATGTTGAAAACGTCCCATGGGCATCATGTAAAGTAGCCCCCAAAGTTAAAATATCGGTTTCAACTTTAAGGGGCCGTGACAGCAGTCAAATAGATAAGGGAATATCAATTTCGGAGAAAATAGGCTGAACGGTTTAGTCCCTACCATTGTTCACAGACGGACAGACAGACGGACGGATAGACTGACGGACGGACAGGCAAACGGACAGCCAGACCTTTTGCCCTCATTCCATTTTTCGGTATCAAGGACCAACAAAACATATATTCTGGCTTCTGCATGTGATAGAGGATTTTTTTTCTAAATTTAGTAACTGGATTTATCCACTTTTTGGTTACCAGAGCCCAGTAATAAGAGTTTTTCTGCCGAAAATTCGCCGTTTTTCGCGCAGCATTACATAACTTTCTCTCCACTGCGTAGCGAGAAAGTAAAAAGAGGGGCGGGTCCGAGGGTGGCTGCTTCCGCCACATGCTTCCATGTAATTCCACGGGCGCAGCACGAAGGAGTGGACCGACCGCATTGCAACGAGCAAATTGCGCTGACTCAAAATGAAAAACAAAATCTCGAACCAAATTAAAATTCGTCCGAGATGACCCAGGTGGTTGAAGCGCTTACTGATTCAACGCATTGATACGAAAGTACGTGGGTTTGAATTCCGTCCATGCGGGGATAACTAGCAAAACCAAGTTACAAACGAACACTGAAAGAAATGTGGAAACAGTTCATATCGTGTCAATCTATCTCAGAGCTATAGTTTTCGTGTCGTCAGTACAGTTTGGGTTGTTATATTTTTACAAGAAATATGAAAAAACCTTTCTGCAAGATTCCATTGATTGTGAGTTATGGGCCCCGATACATTCTCTGTAGGTGAAAAATGTATCTATTCAAAATGTTGTCAACCACGAGTCTGCTTCCCGAAGAAAATTAAGTACCTTAAGGATTTTTTTCGTTTTTTATTCACAAATGTTTAGCCAGACGATCGTATTTATTCTGTCAGGTAAAACCGCACTGTTTCAAATGTGTACGAGTTGTTTTAAAACGTTGAAAGATAAATTGCGTTTGTGCTCTCCGTTTCATTTTAGTCTAAGAAGCCTGGCTTGCTTTTAATTCGGCATTTTCTCCATTGTGTTTCACGAGCCTGCACCACTATGAAGATAGGCATTTATGAAGCTGTAGTAAAATACGACCCTCGCATACTGCTATTCATTCTGAAAAAGAATATCAAAATTTAGCCTCCACACTCTCCTCAGAAGGAATAAAAATGTACATCATAACCACGAATACATATTTCGCTTTTAACCTACCATGAGATGATAAAAGTCATGTCATATAATATGACGCGTTGCAGTTAACATTGCTGGGTAAAATGTTACACAATTTACTAGGGATAAGGTATGGCTTCAAAAATATCGATTTGTGCAAAAGGATGACATCGAGTTCTTAGAGACACCAATATATGAATTCTTTTATTGTTTCGATTTATGATTATTTGTTTTAGGTCGAAATTCTAAAATTTCATTATTTCCTGGCCAATTACGTAGAATTACATGTTTATTCTTTTCTTGCCTCTCCATTTAAAATTAACATATGACGTTCTTGACCAGGACAAACGTGACATACATTTTCTAACAAATGTGAATTCATATGTAGTAGACCATGTCATGCATTTATCCGAATTAAATATTCGCATTTGCTCAATTGTCTGTTTACAATGAAATTCACGCCCACAAGGGACATCCAACAGGGAAAGCGCCCATCACTCCGAAAATGAGATTGTCAATTTTAGTTAAAAATATTCCACGTGTATGGTTGATAAAATTTATTACATTTACAAAATGGAATTATGTACATCATTTAATTTATTATTAGGAATAATTTTCATATAACATTTTCTAACCAATCAGATTTGATATATTTTATATTTTCTCCAATACTATAATTTAAAGTATTGTCATTTCAAGAATTTTCTTTCTGAAAAATAGTGATGCATTGCAATAGGCTGACATTGTGCTAGATGTTCTATTGAAAAAAAAGAGGAATAAGGCAAAGAATCGGTTGTGCTGCAACTCGGACATGAACCAATAGAATTTAATCTCGCAGAACTATTTGCGATCTGGAAAGGTTCCCAATCTCGCAAAAAACTGCGGCTTTGCGCCAAGCATACCGCCCGATGAATTTTCCAAACGATATCGAAGTGGTTAAAGTAGCATTGAAGAGCCTTACTTTCTACGAAGGCGAAAGTTGAAGAGGAGATTTGGTTAATACCTTTTCGTAATGTGGCATTGGCAACTTCAACGGTTTTTTCACATCAAGATCTTTCTAGGTTTGGTGCACTTTACAAAATATATGCTGAGTATAAATGCGTTGAAGACGAAAAAGATGCTGAGTTTTCTATAAAAATCAATGATTACCACTGTATTTATTAAAAGTTGTTAGTTAAATAATAGTTCCATTTTGCAAGATTGCAGAAACATATGGTATCAACAACAATTTCGTGAAATCCGTGATTATAAATCAGGCCTTCAAATTGAAATTGTCACCGTTTTTTAAATACTAACATATAGTCGTGTTATCAGATTAGTTTTGTATCTGTATTCTTGTGAATATCCCTCAACAGAATTATTAACTCAATTCGCTTTAACAATGGGATGAAGATGAAACAAATACACAGTTGCAATTATGATTATGTAGGCCCGGGAACATTCCTGTTTTGATATTATATTGCAGTCGTAATTAATATTCACACAGGGAGATTCCATTCCCTACTGCGTTAATAATTTAATAATTGTGCTATTCGCAATAGCCTCATTTTTGGCTTGTGAGCGTAATCATGCCTCGCAACAGCCGACCCTCGCCACTACAAACCCTCGAACACCCCCGGGCTGCCTCGCCAGCCCCGGCTCTCGCCACCCACTGACCCCACCACCACATGTTCCCTGCCACCCCGTCGACACCGCCGCTCTGTTGCCCACTTCCCAAAAGCATACAATACAGGTTTTCCTGGGCCATTATTTACCATTAGAAACCCTTACTTTTATCCTTCGATATTTTATTTACTTATTTACTTTAACCATTACCCTGTGCCGAGGTATATCCGTCTTGATAACATTTGTTTTCGTATATTGACAAGACCGTCTATACGGATATGCGGCTACGAAAATCTACAAAAGAAATATTTATTTATTTTGGGTTCGGAACTTTGAAACTGCCAAGACACTTTCACGAGAGATCGTCCCCTATGTTCCCTCATAAAGTCTGCAGAATGGCCGACCAAGATTTTGTTTGTCGTCTGAACCAGCGGGCATAAAGTCTTGTACCTTAGAATCTGTTTGGGGTCTTTTTTGACACCAGGGACAAATAATGTTTTACAAGACTCTGAAAATTGTTAACATGAACTTCTCCTTTCAGAGATGATATTTATGCCCAGTTTTACATGATTGTGTTGTAAACTTTTTAGTTTTTAAGTGTTTTTTTTTGTTGGAAATAATTTTACTTTTGTACGGTTAGAGGCAGAAATGCCACATTTGACATCTAAGTAGCAAAAGAAAAATTCTTAAAACGTGTCTCTTTCTGTTTTGTAGTATTGTGTTGTGGTTTCTGAGTGATAATTTGATGTACTTGTTTATTACGATTTGGTAGCTCTGTTTCAAACATTCTCATCCTGGTAAGATAGACATCCATGTATATTTATGAGAACATGCTAGAATATTTTCCTGAAAATATTAATCTTAGTTATCTAGTACAATATAATAAAGTAATACAATATAATAAAGTAAATAAATATAATTTTCTCAATTCATACTTCCAAATACCATCCGTGCAGTAAATGCTTACAAACTATTGTGTAATATGTTTGAAGTAAAAAATTACCCCAAGTAGAGTCCACATAAGTATTGGAGAAACAGAGTCGAAGGGTTAAAATTTCCAGGTCATGCAAGTCCTTATTGCATCCAACTTTATGAATACTCTGGAATTGGTAGAATATTCTATCCAGTGTGCATGCGTGTTACTCAAGTTAGACGACATTAAGTCAGTTGTATAAAAGTAGAGATGGTTACTAATGTGTTATAAGTAACACCATTAAACTACTCAGATCATTAAGACACATGTGAAGATATGCAAGGAGTTGAATGATATAGAAGAAATTGTGGTTTCAAGGCAAACGAAACGAGAGAACTCGAAGAAAACCTCTTGATATTTCGGCTTTTTCCCGAAAAATTTCCAATAGAAAGATCGAGATTCATTGCCCGATCATTATTCTCATGAATGTTCATGAACACAAGCTCATCGAAATCATATACCCATTTCCAGCCCTGATTCCACTTACGAATTCGTATCTAAATAAAATAATGAGGCATTCGTATCATCTTGTCTTTCTTCCTCGAGTCACTACCCACACTTCTATTTCTACATAATTCAAGGCTCTCAGTCCTCGTGTTCCGTGGATTCGTTCGCCGCAGCTGTTGTTGAAAAAAGGAGTGGCGCCCGCTGTCGCCGGCGGCGCCCGCTTCGCAGCCTATCGACCGCCGGGCAATTGGCGAGCCCGCCCGCCGCCGCCGCCGCCACCAGTCGCTAATTACGGCCATAGAGGGAATGCGCGATGCGCCGGGCGGGCGCTTGTATGCATTCATTGCCCGCCAGCGCTTTTCGCTGGGAGCAGCCGCGCGTGATTCGGATCACGCGGACGTCCCTTCGGATCACGCGGACGTCCCGCCCCTCTCCGACCTCCCTTTCGTTCCGTTCCGCCTCACAGCGCCGCGCTCCGCCCCGCTTCGCCCCGCTCCGCACCGACCGCCACTCCCCGCTTTGCCCTGAGCGTTTCGTCCCGTTCCGTTCCACCGCGCCGCGCCCCGTCCTGCTTCGCCCCGCCCCGCTTCCCCCAACCTGCTCCGACCACCATTCCCCGCCCGACCCTGTCCCGTCCCGTTCCGTCCCACCGCGCCACGCCCCGTCCTGCTTCACCCCGCCTCGCTTTGCCCCGCCCCGCTCCGACCACCATTCCCCGCCCCACCCTGTCCCGTCCCGTTCCGTCCCACCGCGCCGCGCCTCGTCCTGCTTCGCCCCGCCTCGCTTTGCCCCGCCCCGCTCCGACCGCCATTCCCCACCCCACCCTGTCCCGTCCCGTTCCGTCCCACCGCGCCGCGCCTCGTCCTGCTTCGCCCCGCCTCGCTTTGCCCCGCCCCGCTCCGACCGCCATTCCCCACCCCACCCTGTCCCGTCCCGTTCCGTCCCACCGCGCCGCGCCCCGTCCTGCTTCGTCCCGCCTCGCTTTGCCCGCCCCGCTCCGACCACCATTCCCCGCCCGACCCTGTCCCGTCCCGTTCCGTCCCACCGCGCCACGCCCCGTCCTGCTTCACCCCGCCTCGCTTTGCCCCGCCCCGCTCCGACCACCATTCCCCGCCCCACCCTGTCCCGTCCCGTTCCGTCCCACCGCGCCACGCCCCGTCCTGCTTCACCCCGCCTCGCTTTGCCCCGCCCCGCTCCGACCACCATTCCCCGCCCAACCCTGTCCCGTCCCGTTCCGTCCCACCGCGCCGCGCCTCGTCCTGCTTTGCCTCGCTGCCCTTCCCCCGCCTCGCTTCGCCCCGCTCCGCTCCGACCGCCACTCCCCGCTCCAACCGCTACTTCCCGCCTCGTCCTGGCCCGTCTCGTTCCGCGCCGCGCCCTGGAGCGTTCCGCCCTTCCACTCCCCGAAACACCACGTCACGCCAGGAAACGCCACGCCGAGCCACTCTGTGACACATCGTGACACTGCACCTACGGGCCACGCCGCGCCCCGCTCCGCCCTGGTCTTCCCCTCCTCGTTCCGGTTACGCCTACGTCCTCCCACTGCGCAACGCTTTGTTACGCCACGCCACCCCACATCGCGCGCGCGCCACGCCCCACTCTTCTCCTCGGCACGTCCCGCCACACGACCCCACGCCACGCGCCTGCCCTCCTCGTCACGAACCCCCTCATGCCCCGCCTCGCCACGCCACCATGCGAGACAGACCTCTAATGCTATTCGTCTAGATGCTTGCCCCATCTGGACGAACGCTTCACAGACAAACATCTATAAAATTCAAATAATGCAAAACAAATTCTTAAGACTAGCCACTCACACCCCACGCCCCATGCTCATTTCAAATGATCAACTACACAGAGAATTACATTTACCAACCATGAATCATCACATCGCTCATCTTTCCAACAATTTCTACTCAAATATATTCTCAATAAATGAAATAGCTCACTACAACCTAGACACTCTCAATGAATTTCCGATCCGAATTCGCAATAGACATCCACTACACACCTTCCTCAATATATTTTCAGATGTAAGCTAAGCGTAGTTGCTCAATGAGTATCCTTAGCCAACTATGTAGTTAGAGTAGAATTAGTTTTAGGTTAGGTTAACTGTAAGGTAGAACAATTACATGTGAAAAAGCAGTAAACACTGAACCATGTACTATTCATTCAAATAATAATAAATAAATAAAAAATGCGAGACGCGGAGAAAGGAACGATGTAGTGTGGGTGGCTTTCTGTTCGGAAATGGTGGTGGAAATGTCCGATTGTTGAGGGGAAGCAGCAGGTGGAGGAGGAGATAGTTGATAAAGATGAATGAGGGGGAAGAGAAGAAGTTGCAGATGGCAATGATGGCGGTGCTGGGGGAGACAAAGGTGAGATGGTGGCCAGTTGAGGAGGAGCAGGGTGGGGGATGAAGAGATGGAGTTTGTTGGGGGTGAACGGAAAGACAGAGGTAGAGATAGTGGGGCAACGGAGGAAGAAGTGAAGGAAAAAAAGAAATGGAGTTCTTGAAAGTGATCAGAGATGCAGAATATCGAAGTGGAGTGGGTGGTGGGAGTGGAGGGGAAAGAGTACTGTAAGCGTAGGCGCAGCTGGAGGTGGGGATTGTCATGTGCGCCGCGACCAGGCGCGACATAACTTTGGATGTGGCGCGCTAGCGCCAAGGCAGCGCGCCCTGGCGGGAGCCGGCGGCGGCAGCAACTGGCTGCAGCCACGGTTCGGCGAACTCGAGCCGGGAAGCGAGTCTCGCCGCCGGACACCGGCCCTTTATAAAGAGCCAGCCGACACCTGATCGGCAGTCTGCAGTTGGGAGCGAGCCCTGAGAGCACGAGGGAGTGGACGAGCCAGGTCCGGAGAGTCAGCCGCCATACGGAAGCCGTCATGGGTTAACGACAAGCAGCAGCAGCATGGAGCGTCCAAGAGGCAGACGCAGCACCCGGAGTTCATTAGGGATTTGCCCGGGGTATGGGAGACGGCATTGGTGATTGTCAGTGAACGGCGTTAAGGCCGATTGTAATTGTACATATGTGTGAATAAACAATTGTGAATTATGCGTGCAATGTTTAATTTATGAACATAACAGGGATGATTCAATAATTATCTGCGAAAGTGTTCAGTCACGAGAACACGTTCTCTACGAGTGAAAGAGGACTTTTAATATGGTTACAGTGGCATGCAGAACTTTGGTTTTTCACTTAAATATTACTTAAAAATCATTTTTGCAAAATACAAAGTTTACTACATTTAGAAGATTACATGTCTGTCAATCACTTCGAATGTTTTGTTATTGAAAGTTGAAAAAATTTGAATAAAACGCTAATTTTCTTCATGAGGTTCGATATATATTATTTTATAGCGCTTCAATTCTTATTTTAACAGCAAAATCTTCACATCAATTGAATTAAAAACCACACTTTCTTTAAAAAATACTCATTATTTGTATTATCTCTTTAATTTTTTCTTTTATTTTACGCCAAAACCACAAAAATATTGCTGCTAGATTGAAAGGATAAATATTCAAATCTGTCAAATATTTGCAAACTTCTGGGTTTTACACAGTCATTACAGAATTCAGGAAGTTCTTTACCCACTGAGTCCTCACTAGGTACTTATAAGACAGTTAAGATCAGACAAATACAACGAAAGTGAGATCCACCATCAAAAAGTCTGTTGATCTGTATTCATTAAAGGCTAGTTATAATTCCATCACTTTAGTCTGCTGTTTTAATCGTAACAAGGTGAAGGAGAAGTTTTAAAGTAGCTTCCTCTTCTTCTTTACATCTCAAAATTCAAAAAAAGAAACCCAAAGCAACACTTTCTTTAAAGCAGGACACGTTTTAGGCCATCTCCTTCAAGTGTGTGAAGCCAAGTGCATGCATTTCCAGGAAGGACAGGTCACTTGTTTTCTGGTTCACTGAACGGGGAAAGGAGTGACAATAATTCGAGCTCAAAGAAATATTGGATCCGTGGGCAACGAAGTCTCCCACGGGCTCAAGTTTATAGCAGGGAAAGTGGCTACAGGGGGCTCATCGCTCATGAGATAGGACATTCTCGTATGAGAATCTTGATAGAACCTTATGCAAGCATATTTTATTGTCTTTTAATGCTTTTGACATGATCGATACTTGCTTCTTTTATTGGCCATACTATGCTTGAGAGCAAGCAACAGACAAGATTCATGAATTAGATGTATATGCTTGACGGCAAGCATGACCAAGATAACGTTGGTTTTTGGTGATAGATGGCCAACTAGCTTTTAACATTCCATGTCAAGTTGTCTGGTGCCCCCATGTGACCATTTCGGATTTTCATTAAATTTTGTATCCCGAATCCCACATGACCAAAGGAACGTTCGTTAAGTTGTAGTTTTAGAGGTAAAATAATTTTGAGATGTAGCAGTTTGTTTGTTTCACTGGTTGATTTATTAGTAATTCCGGGCGCATCAAGTGCTAAGGCCATTAGTCCCGTACGTGTCCCGGCATGTAAGGTAGTATAGTGAATGTGGGTGTAAGTGGGTGCAAATGACGGGTAAGGATAGAACAAGGAAGAGTAAGGAAAGATCGCAGGCGGTCTGTGGCCCGTTTGGTAGGGTACTGCTCCGGCATTCGCCTGGTGCTCATCGTAGAAACCACAAAAAACTGCAGATCATAGGAGTCGGCCGTTAGAATTCTCTTCTAGACTGCAGCAGAGTTCGACCTTTCCAGACAAAGTCGAAAACTCTGCTACAGTTGGGACTCACACCAGAACCTCCCGGTCAGAAACACTACGCTAACATCATTTGGTGCCCTGAGCCTTTGTCGGTGCTTTTTTTCATTCCGTGAAGCGCTGTTGCAGTACGTCTAAAAGATTTTCGTATTTTTGTCTACAATATTTTGTTTCCATTACTGACAAACATATGAATCTATAGATTTTCTGTTCTTTTTCCGCTCTTGAAATATCATATTTCTCTTTCTGAACACGTAGTGGGTATATTTCACCAGAGTCGCAATTACTGTTGAAAACAATTAACGTTGAAAAATATTCCAGAACGAAACATTGAATATCTTTTCTATTATTTCAGCGAGAAAAGTGAAACTTGATTCATAACATATCAACATTTGACTTCAATGTTAAGCACCAGAGATTAAAGTGAGACGACGCGCAAATGTTCAGATAAAACATGTCAATGAACAAAAAAAAAAATTAGTCTGCTCAGCGACAACTGATCTTAATATAACATGGTACCCAATAAAGCAATTTCTGTACTTGAATTAAAATAAAAGGGAAGTCCGCAAGATGTCTAAAAATAGGATATAACACACCTAGGAAAAGTGATTTTATTTTGCTCTTAGGAGTGCTCTACTCAATCTAGTGGCCTCATGTTGCAACTTTTCATACTCACGAAATACTCAGTTCTAACACTCGTCTCTTAAATCATTTATACTATTAAATTTATGAACTAGAGAAGTTTTGCAAATATTGCCTAAAACTGTATGCTGATCTAGTTTACAAATTCAAAATAAGTTTTTTTAACTGAAGCACATAATTATTATGCAATTTTATGATTTTTAATTTAACTAATAAGACGCTCTATTTAGGAAAATAAAATTAAGTTTATGTATTTGTAGACACTTTTACTGCTCATTAATAACTCACACTTCCGTAAACAAAAATTACCATTCGTTTGCCCTACTCATATAGGATTTCAAAACTTCCACGCCCATCATCGGAGGGCAAAGTTTCTTGCTCGTGATCAAAACACTAATTTTCTTTTATTTTTCTAGACAATTATTAACTTGAAGTCGTGCTTAAAATTGATCATATAATTGATATTTGCCAAGAGATTTTTCTATTTTTTGTCTCATGGCGGATATTTTCAGTAATAAGTGAGAGATCGTGTGCCACGTCCGAAAACAGTATTTCCGCAGAATCCACGTCACAAACATTTTTTATTTATCTTATTTGATCAATAATTTCGATTTACAAATATTTTTATATTTATTTTACAATGATTGACTTGTAAAATTATCCATCTTGTCTAAATATTTTCTTTAATTTTCTGTATTATTACGTTTATATGATTGCTGTTAGGCAAGCTAGTAATGTGGAGTACAAACAGATTGTATGGGTGAGGAATAATACTTCTTTCATATACTTTACATAGAGATTACATTGCTTTTTACGATAATAAAGAAATTAATAAGTAAGTTTACATTCAAATCTTTACGTATTTTAGGATTTGGAATGAGCGGTAACGCTTTAAGAGTCCTTATTTTCAAATATATTTCAAATATATTGGGATGATTTGTAATGGTTTAATATTACTTGGACGCGCGTTTTCACATTTCATAAGATGGACTTTATTTTATAGGTGGACTATTAATTGAAAACTAGCGGAGCCCTCCAAACGTTGTTCTGCCTTTTATCTCCCTCTTTCGCCTTTCCCCTCCCTTTCCTTCTCCGACTCTTTCGGCCTCTCTCTCTCTTTCTCTCTCTCTTTGTCACTGTAAACACACACAGAGACAGTCAGTGTATCTGACTGTGTCTGTGTGTCTCTCTCTCTTTCTCTGACGCTCTATGTCTCTCTCATTCACATTTAGTTGCAGATTCTGCCCGTCCTTGAGTAAGTGGCGTAATATTGAGAAGTGCCGGACCAGCAAAAATGTAATAGAATATTAAAGAATATTTCATCCTATAGGTTATGGTGTGAGAAACATTTCTTTGATGCCTTTGGCCTCAAAATTTTCGTTTTTAATGCTCCAGAACGCTTCGTTTAGGAGCCATTTAACGAATTAGTTTCAAAAATCCTACCCAGTGTACCGGGTTGCATTTGACATGAATATTTAGCTTTTTTTAATCTACAGCACCATTTTTTCGATATATTAATAATTATTCTGCTTTTCGGGACGGAGAAAATTAAAATTGGTCCCGCCGTTCTTGAATTATAAATGGTGTAACTAACCCGACTTTGTAGATCGATATATATATATATATATATATATATATATATATATATATATAGCGAGGGAGAGGGAAAGAAATGATCCACGTTCTGTTTTAATGACGGGTCGGGATTTCTGTCAAGAAGAAACTGGGTAATAATTTTGTAGAACAGGCATGGGTTGGCAGAGCATTTACATAGGCAGGCCTTATCTGTGGAGTGGGATGAAATTTCTCAAATTTAAAACAAACTTCCCCTGAGGCCTTTGAAGTCTGCTCTTCACAAAGAAAAATCCTTCATAAAAGAATATAAAAGACAAAGTAATATATTTTCAGTGTTAGAAGTTCGTGTGTTGGCAAATATGTTATTTTCAGAACTCGGAAATTGGAACAAAAATTATGAAAGTAATTTCTCTTAAATGTTAGCTGTGATGTTTGTACAAATGTCTATTCCAGTTATTGTTTGTGCGTATCTGTTACAAGTGAGAAAGCAGTATTATTCGAAGAGTTTATGGGCAAATGAACTTTAATTAAAAGTGATAATTATTTCTGTCAACATTATTAAATGAGAAAGAATAGAATAGCAGTAAATGCTGGTTCTTACAATTATTACAGCGCTTTGGTCTGATAATAAGTATTAGTTAATAGAGTAGTAGGATCAGGTGTCGTGAGTCAGCCTTTAAAAGGTCTCCTTTTTAAGGTAAATGCGAAAAAACAAACAGTTTAAGCTTTTTTAATTTCAATAATAACAGTAATATGAATTTATGAAATATGAAAATTACAATTACTAAATACCGTCTTTACATTTTAATATTGTGGTTTCAATCCGAGAAAATTGGCTGGATCTATGTCATCGTTTGTCTGCATAAGAATTATAGGGGAAGGTCGGGTGATATCGGACAGAGGGTGGTATCGGACGAAAGTAGTTTAGGGAACTGGGCACAGGTGGTAGCGCGTGCCACACTGTCAGTGTGTTCCTGGACACGAATTAGCTTTGCATACGCCGTATGAGGTAAGAACATCAATCAGTTTGGTTATTGCGACACGCATTACGTTTTTTTTATGCTGACCAGTGTACGAAGATAACTTTGTAGCTTTGAAACTTTTCTCAGGACAAGTTTAAATACATTCTACTGTGACTAGTATGTTTACTTAGATGTATTTGTTACGTTACAGCAGTACAAGGTTGTTTGTACAATTTATATCTGTGTTGTATTCTTCTGAAGGATGTGTTCGGGCGGTATCGGACAAGGTAGAATCGCATGGTACCGGACAGTTACTTCTTCGCCTTCTCTTCACCTTTCCGTATTTCTGGTGTGCAGGTTGTTAGGAGGTAATATTCGAATACTAATGTGGATTTTGTCCGTGTTTCGGAAAAATATAGGTAAAATTCACGAGAAATGCGAAGAAATAATAGGAAGATAGACATTATTAAGGTAATTTCAAAAGAAAAACCCTTCAAAAATGATAGTTGTCAAGCTATAAATTGAACATAATAGTTGAGTTTTAGTTTTCAATTCAAAAATTGTTCTTTTCCCATGTAACCAAATACTCATTATTTTCTTTGTATTAAGCAATGAAATATTTGTCTCAATAGTGAGGGTATCTTTGATTAATTGTTGTAAAAAAACTCCATTAAAATTATTTTACCATTATTTACGTAGTTGTCCGATACCACCCTCCACCTTTCAGACATGTAAATTGTCAACGATTTTTACTATCTTCAAATAACCATATTATTTTACTTTCAAACCTAACGGCTTTGATAGAGTGTGTGAGTAAGAGATTGAAGTTTCATATTCTGTATTTTAAGAATAATTTTAAGTAACCTTAATTAAGAAATCATATTTAAAGCTAAAGTGGCCGATACCATCCGACCTTCCCCTAGATATCGGCTGCTCCGATCGATTATTTGCGTGATTTCGTCTCATCCATTCCAGATGTATTCAGGAATAGTGCTTTAAAGAACTGACCGGACGCAATCCTGCGTTGCCTATCCATTCTCACTTCCAACTTAAGTGCTTTCTCCCAACTTTTTGCTGCTCATTCCACACAGATGAATGAATCTCCGTGAAGCTTCTGAGATCCGATATGCAACGGCTCCAAGACACTACAAGTACAATGTTCATAGAATATATCAATTAATCAATATAATACTTATTATTTAATAACAATGATAAAAATCGAAACACAATAGATATTATTTCATCCCTACAATATCCACGAGCGAGTTTGACAATGCACCTAAATCTCAACAACATATAATCACCATGTTAGATGACCCCAAACAGGCCGAAACCGAAAGAGAAATGATATTGTGGTTATTGATGGTTACTCAAGGGCAAAATTGCTGCGGGGCGGGCGGCGGTTTCCCAGTCAAAGCCCTGGCGGCCGCATCGCCCAGGAACGAGGCCCGGCGCATGAATGGGCAGTAATTCTCCGGTGTTGTCGCTGTCACCGGGGCTTTCAGCCGCTCTTTTCGCCCGCCATGACACATGGCGCGCTCGTGAACATCGATACTGCGCCAAAAAAAGCCACCCTCGGTGTACTTTAGACGGGTTTTGCAACGCCCCGACTTACGAGTGGATTCAAACACTTATTGCTGATTTATTGTCAACAGCCCAGAAAATAAGTAAAAAATAAAGAAGAAAAATGAGCGTAAAGAGAAACGTTTTTTCTCAAAATATCTAGGTTGATAACGTAGAAAGAGATTTTCACTAAGAGGTACGTATAAGAGAGCGTTTCAATAATTCTGTTCATTCTAGAAGTTGAATTTACAATAAATTAAAAATTGATAACTTGAGTGTATTTTCTATCTGTGAGGCATAGTTTGAAAATCATGCAATAATCACGTTATTATTATTACTATTATTAATTTTATTATTATTATTATTATTATTTTAACTGTAGAATTAGCATTTTAACTGTATCTCTTATTTATCATGTCTTATTTTTAAAAACGAGCATACCTATGATATTAACAAAGACCCAGCATTGTACACCTCTTTGACTAAACACAGAGTAGAATTTAACCACTCTATCGGTTTCAGTAATGTTAAAATTCTGCACCACGAAAAACAAATGGAAAAGAGATTAGTAGCCGAAATGGTGCATATAATGTTAAACATCCCCATAAATACAAACAACGACTTACAGAAACTAAATCAAATTTATAAAAACTTGCTAACAAATCTAAAGAATCATTGACTCTTTGAGTGCAAGGCACTGTTTACTCCTTGATTCCCCCCCCCGACTCAACACATTTGCATGTTCACTCAGCTTACCTAATCAACCGGTGTTAACCGGGGAGTTCACTGTGTACATTGTAAATATTCATCATGTCAGTTGTAAACAATATAGTGTCATGTAAATATTGTACATACAGAATGGAAACATCTAAAATGTAATGTAAGTAATATTATACATATGTGAATATTATATTGTATTCGTTGAGGTTATATTGATGTTCACTGTTTCTTTATTACATGACACCTATTTCTACGAGAATGTGGTTAAGTTTCAATTTTGAAAGTTAGAAATAATTTTAATTCAGGTAAGTTTTTTAAAGACATTTTTACTACTGATGTTTACCAATGGTAGAATTAGCATTTTAACTTTATCTCTCATTGTTCATCTCTTATTTTTAAAGTTTTGGTTGCTCTGGATAAGATACAAGCATTTTGCACGAAACGTCGAATCAATAAAATGAAATCCAAATATTCCTGAAGTTTGTATACCGATCCTGCATGGTCAACTTCGCCCCAACCTTCCATCTTCAACTATATAAATACAAGGATCAACGGGAAACAAAATATCAAAATAAAAATTATTATTATTATTATTATTATCATTTGCTACTGGTCATTTCTGAACACGCTACACGTTCTCTTCTGAAATTCAGTAATATTCTATCTCGGAGAGCGTGTCATTATGGGGATCAGTTTTTCGGCTGCATCCCTTGGTAATACAAGGTTGTAAAGTCTTGAATTATGAACTATGAATTATGAGGTGATGGGTGATCGTGTGTTTATGAGATAATAGGTGATGAGAGATGATTGTGGCCTTTTTCGAACCACCCCAGCAGTCGCTTATATGACCGAGAAAAACCATTAAACCCCGGTCAGGATGGTCGGCCCGGGGAGTGAACTCGAGCCACACGACTGCAAAGTCAGCGCGCTAGACCCTGAGTCACTATGCCCATTACTATTATTATTATTATTATTATTATTATTATTATTATTGTTATCATCATACTCTTCGCGAATCGGCTATCATGAGGCCATGCAATATGTGCATCCTACCGGGGCTCAAACTTGATTATCAGGGTACGTTACTTTTTACTGTAGGGAGAATCAGCATTTTAAAGTAGATTCCATTTATATATCCCAGGTTTGTTAGCCCTGGGGGACGGGATTAAATTATGATGGTAAATTAGACACACAAACATACAGAGACGCACACAATATAACCAGGCCCGAGGCGAGACCCGAATCGCTATCCTTTTGTCCGAGACCGCCACTGCCCTGCTGCCTGAGCGATCTCGGCCATCCAATCGGACTTTATTATTATTATTCCTCTAATTCACGACTAGAGATGTTATGTGTCGGTTGATTATATAGTCTACTCCGGGTTGCAACTAGCTTTCTAAGGAGTAGATCTAGGGATTATCGGTGTGTCTACAATACTTTGCGCAAAATGTGGGCTATTCCAAATAAAGCAGTTTCTTGCAATTCCCATTATTATTATTATTACTATAATTATATTAAATTATTAATGTTTATGATTATTATATAATAACAATGTCATTGTTCCGGTTGATTGGCGAAGGAAGCCAGTGGTGAAAGGGCGGAGCAGGCGTTCCGCAGGGCCGATAAAAGGGCGCGGTCGTCATCCGCTTTTTGGGGGCGCGCGGCCGCCGACATCTCTTCATTACCCGAGCGGGCGGCCGAACGCCCCTTGCTCTTAATAGATGTGCGGTGCAGGCGCCGATATTCCCAGGCCGAGGAAGCGATAAATGTTGATGGTGGAAGCGGCGAAGGCGGAGCAGGCGAGCAGTGGACGGAAGAGGCGGAGGCAAGAAGAGGCGGAGTCGGTGCTGGTGGCGTGGGAGTAGAAAGCCGCAGTGGCGGGGAGGCAGAGAGTTATCGAAGAACGCAGGAGGAGGCGGTGATAGTGATGCAGTTGAAAGGAAAGCGGCGACGGAGGCTGTGGATCTTGGAGAGTCGATAACTGTGAGTATAAAACTGGCTCGTCTGTATAATTTAGATGAAGATCCTATTAAATGAAAAATACGTCAATAAAGTTGATGATTATTTGTTTCCTGATACTTTTTATTTGATATTAACATGTTTTCATCCATGAATAAATTGCAAATTTGCTCCTTTATTAGAATTTTAGTTCGTTCACGAGTATTATAAAAATCGGATTATTGAGTGATTAAAACTTGTGATTTTGATACTGAAAATCAGTTTTTATTAGTATAATTAAAAGTGAAACTAAAAATATATTAAAAATAAAAACAACTTAATTTAAAACTTTTTATCCAAAATTTTTGTTCACATTGCCCGTAAAGGTATGTTAAATCATTATTTGTGTTATTACTGTATGGTAATAATAATAATAATAATAATAATGAATTTATTTATGTGGTATACTGTGTAATATAAAGAAAAACGTTAGGGGGTTGATGAACAAACTATTATTTTAACAGTGGCCGATGAAAGAAAAAGTTGGGAATTGTCAAATACAATTATTTTGAGAGTAATATGTGCTTTTATTTACAGTCAGTTCGTGAACTAATCTTTAGTTGTTCTTGACACTAACATACCGCCTTTTTATCTGTGTTCTTTTGAATTTTCAGTCTGCATTTTTACTATCTCCCTATACTACGTTTAGGTAATAAATGCTTAAAATTATTTTCGTTGCCTATATTTTAAAGAACTGCATATTTTAGTAATAATGTCAGAAACCATTAGTTTCGCGAGCGTTGAATAATCAGCGGATACGAGTAGTGAAGGTGCGATAACGTATTTTGCGTATTTTTTAAAGGCCTGAGTTTGAATCTTCGCGCGAAGAAAAACATTTCGACGGTTGAAAAACATCTTTGCAGTTTCATGTAATATTAAAATATTGCGCAGCCCTTACAAATAATGCACGAAAGAATGTGCTATTGCAACATCCACAGTTTATTTAACAAATATACATTTTTAGGTCCATAAAAATACAAGCATTTGTTTATTAGTTTGAGGAAAAGCTTGTAAAAACAATGAATGGCACGTGGCACTTAAAAAAACACATACAATATTTTGATATTTCGAAGCGTTGCGTAAAATACACATTTCTTTCCAAACATATAATTGCGTCATGGTCACCAATATACTCTTGGAACTCACAGAAAATAGAATTGAGTATCAGGGTTTACACCTTAATGAATTTACCGAAGTAATAAAACCTTCGAAGAAATAGTGGCACTTGGAAATAAGAGTAGAACAAAAGTCACAATTTGTATTATGAAATTTGAAATCAGTATTTGTAACCTTTCTTTTACAGATTAAGAGAAGTTTATTGGCCTAGCCTGATCCAATTAGGAAGACCATGACTACTGTACCTCAAACCCATTCACAAATCACCCCTTCCAGAAACCGACCTACGCCTTAAGTCAGTGATATCAAGGTCTTTTACTGGTGGCAGTGGCACGGGTCGTGGCACCGCAGCATGCCACGAGCTTCTGCGCAACTAGCGCCGGGAAAGGAAACTATTAGTAACCCCGCCGTTTTACAATAGGAATGGCGTTGTCAATGGTGGCGGCGTAATGAACTGCATGGAGAGGCGATTTCGTCGTGGCACTCATGCCACGGACCCCGTTTGTGGCATCGCCCTTGACAACACTGCCATAAGTGACCGTCTTCCCCCCCACGACGACCGACGCGTGAGTGCCTGGGTCGAGAGACGTTCGAAGATCGAGGAGCCGAGCGTCCCAAGCGCCGTTTCAGGCCGAGAGCCTCCAGCGCCTGCAGCGCCCTCCGAGGCTCTCAGGGCCGATCCCTGCGGGACGCCTCGGCGCGGCCCCTTCACCTGCCTCGCAACTTCCTCAGCCGCCGCGTAATTTGGCTCAGGGGCGCCAGAGCTGAGATCGCTCCCTCAATGCCTGTGGTAATTGGACACCGCCCCCGCCGCCGACACTTCGCCACCTCCGCCGCCGCTGCGATACTCACAGTGGGGCGAAACATGTTAAGAAGGCGGAAATCTTCTAAAAGCGTGGAACAAATTTGCTTGGTGTTACAATAAAACCTCACTAAGCATACAAGCGTTTGAGGTCAACATTTTCGCCCGTCTTGTACAGGTTTCCGGCTTACTCAGGTTTGCCATAAAAAAACTGTCAGTTCACAAATTACAATCGTAGAAAGATGGAAATGTGTGAATGAGTAGTTTATCTCACATAAAACTTACAATTCAAAGAAACGAACATGTCTCGAGAGTGACAAAGAAAGTCAAATACAGAAACACAACACGAAGTCTAATAAAAAAAATAACTCCATAAAAAGTAAAAGAAATATTATTTCAATATTGGTAGGAACAGATGAATTCATCTGATGGTTTACGCTTCAGCTAGTCCGCTAAGTTCTCCTGAATATTTTGACAACCACCTATAAAAAGTTTCTTTATTCACTCATTCTTGATTATGTCTATGTTTTTAAGGTGTCATAAACTTGAGTTTTTCCATTTTTTTCAAACCCTTGACAGAAGTATTGCATTGCCCATGTTCTATAACTAGACTATTTTTTCACGAAAAGTTAACATTTTCAATTTGCCACTTGATATCGTGAACTCTTAACACAAAACCTGAAACTCGTCGAACTGAACAATAGTAAACGTTCAGAACTACTGAACCCAAAGCACGCATTACAACAACAGCGGAAGGCTCGTTCTTTATATCTCTTATTCAACCACACAGGCTTGTGAAGGACAGTGTTATTATAAATAAAGAGTAGATTTCTTATGAGTAACGTGGGATATACGACATTTGGACGAGGAGAGCAGGGAAAGCGAGTGGGCGAGAAAAGCTCTGAGTGTCTCTTGTTACGGTGACGCTACACTTACAATTCAATGTTTAATTTTAAAACAATATTTGTTTTCCATATTATCCAGAATTTTTAATACCGTCGTACTAAAAGTTCGTTTCCGTTTTCGCTTTAAGGAAGTTTCCGGTTATCCAGTGTACGTTGCATCGGAAAATAGTCAATTGTGGGATTTTTTAAGGCAGGCAAGTTTCCGCCTTTAATAGGTTCCACTTTAGGCAGGTTTCACCGCATTTAAGTCTAAATAAGCTTACACAACACTCATATCTAACGTAGAATCCACTGCACCCTTAAGTGACATCCTTAACCGTTTAGTATTTAGGTTCAGGCACTGAAATGTCCCTCAATGTTTGTGGTATATGGACATAGTCGCCACCAACACTCCACCACCGCATATCTCTTCTAGAAGTATGTTAGCCTAGATGGATAACTGGCCATCAAATCTGAAAATACACCATGATCGTGGAATAAATTTGAATAGTACTTTCAGACCAAAGCAAACTTGATTATGAAGTAATTATTTCCCAACTTTCGCTTAAGAATGAAATGACTTTAACAGTCCATCAGTAAATAAGCTCAGCTCCTGAAGTGTCCCTCACTGCCTGTAGTAATTGAATACCGTTCCCGCCCCAAACGCTCCACCACCAATGTATTTACGATCGGCGGGGAGAATCACGTAATATGAACACAAATCCTGCATGATCGTGAAAAAATTTTCTTTGCAGATTTTATAGGTTGTAATTTTCAGGCCGAACAATCTTACCTATGGAGCATGTTTACACACAGTTACGAGTGGCTGAAGTGACTTTCTCAGCTCTCCAGTAATTAGACTATGAGATCCTGTGGTAATTGGATACCACTTCCGCACTACGCGCTCCGCCACTTTAAGCCACGGTGAGATGCAATGCGCCACCAAAATCGAAATTCGCTTTAATAATTCAACTAATTGGTCGACACAAGTTTGAATTCGAAACGACCATTTTTAAATCATTTATTTTTTCGGTTATCTGGGATAACTTTCTTAACTGTTAAATCTTCAGGAGCGTACATTGAGCTTACGTCACCTTTAAGAAAATGTCTAAGGTAATTGGACACTGCGCCCCCGCCGCCGTCCTGTCAACCCACGAAAGGGAGATTCATGTCAAAAGAGCGAAAATTTTCCGTTATCACGGAGTGAATTTGACAACGTATATTCGAAGTAAGAAAGATTTTTTTTCGAAGCATTGAATTCCAACATGCTTATCACGGTCGGTTTAGATAACTTCAACCTTAAAGTTATTTGGCTCAGGTGTTATAGTTGTAGGTAATTGGAAATCGTACCTTTCACCTGTGTACCACGGTGAAATAAATAACACCTAAAATGTGACAATGGATTGATAGTGAATCGTATTTGTCGACTCAGACCTGAACTCAAAACAATTTATTTTGGCCAGTGATGTCCGAAGTATTCTAGGATATCTTACTGAGAATTAACTGACACTATCCTACTTTTCACATATTTTCCCCATTCTCTTCCACGTAGTCGAGGTCCTGAGCAAAGCGCCTTCTTCATATGCACCCATTCCTTCTTTATCGCAAAATGTTTCATATGCGTCGAAGATCAAGGATGTAGCAATTGATGGGGTTTGTAGAAAAGTGTTATGATTATCATGACTATGTAGATATTTCTTTAGAGATTCAACGTCTCGTCATTTGTTTCCAGTGACACTACCTCCTGTTTTCTGAGACGACTTATGGCATTGAAGCAGGCAAGATGGAATGGGCCAGTCTATAGTGAACTCTCCCACACTAATGTGATTTCCCAAGAGGCGGAGAGCTTCTTGGGGCGGAAGACCGCGTGGTAAGCACCACCGGCCGCCACCCGCTCGAGGCAAATGCCGAGTCGCAGCGCTGGCCTACCGGCCTGGTGGCGTCCCGCACGTGGTGTTAAGGCCATATACACGGTTCAGTTTTCGTGCAAATTCTCGCACAGTTTCTTTACAGAAACGTCAAGATCTCAAACTGAAAGTATAAAAGCCAAAATGTCGCGCATACACGCTCTATATCAGACATGATGCTTTGTGCACGAATCGCCACAAGCTGCTACTAGGGGGCTACCGAGAAACAACTAAATTGCATCGTCCGACTACTTTCAGTGGTGGTATTTCTGCACGTGCGTTCTGGCTGTGATCTTGATTTAGTATTAATTGACCACGAGAAGCATAAAGAATAAAATAGGAAGGCAGGAATAAGGAAGCAGGTAGTTTATTACAATATATCACTTCATACAATCGCACCTTGACACACCTAACCACAAAATCGACATAGCCGCTTACATTTAGTGAACGATTCTGCCACTAGAGACGAAGTCAAACGGTAAGCATTCTACACGAAAAATTATGAACATGATCATAATTTTTTCATGCAGAGAGGTTAAATCTGAACTGCATGAAAAATCTGCACGAAAACTGTACCATGTGTGTTCGTTTAGGACTTGCATGTTCCGAACAGGGGTTCTTTCTTGACGAACAACTAAAGCAAAAGAATAAATGAGACATGACTGGAATGTGCTGCATGATGTATAATGATTAAAAAAATTGTGTTAAGATAGTTTTCCAATTAATTACGGCCAAGTTGACAAGCTTTCATCAAGTATATTCAACTTGATGGCAAGGTTGCGGATTTCCGTCGCAGCGAGTAAAATATACACACTTTAATCCGAATTACGATTATTTTACAATTTGTTTTAAACCAGTATATATACTGTATAGCTTATCTTCAACTACTAATTAAGTATTTTTACTTAATTAAACATACCTCATCTCATCCCATTTCACGTTGTACCACTTATCTTGATCCGTTGTTGAAAAACTACTGGCGTTCCACTAACAATCTACGTACGTAGGTGAAACATTATGTATTTAAAGGAGCTTTTCTGCGAGTGAAAGGAACACATGTGGACGCGCACTAGCCAACAAGCCGTCAATAGCTGGGGATAAAATGGAACTCAAAACAGTTCTTTACGCACAGAAATACTCAAAATAATATATAAAAAATAAAGACTATCCGTCACTTCTCGATACACGATACACAATCGAGCGACACAAGATGCAACGATCCATAAGTTTCTATTTTATCTTCAGCGAGAAGTTTGTTTTTATATACAAAATCTCTGCACTGCTGTATTTGTTCGATTGCGCAAATGACGTTCTAGCTTGACATTTATTCACGTTCGCCTACCAATTTTCAAACTTGTTGCGTCTATGCTCGATTCATAATGAACTTTCTGAGATGAAATATGCTTGAACAGTGGTTACATCTAATCACCAAGAAAGATAATGTCATGAATGTCAAATTTTGATTTCATAATCATATGAATTTTTAATCTATATACGTGTGCACACAAATAAATTTTGAGAAAACCTAAAATGGTTTTACGGAAAATATTTCCTTATGTAGTAAACAATATTTTGAATTATCGTGGAAATAAAGTCAATATTCAAATAAATAACAGTTAATGTTGACTATTAGTTCAATATGTGACCAGCGTATTGCTGTATATCTTTGTAAACAATATTAGCCGTCAAGTCGAGGGTTGACGTTAAGTGTAGGAGCACCTGCGTAGAAATATCGCTTTGTCCATGTGATCTCCACATCAGATGCATGTCTGTACTTGAACTTCCACAAATGAACAGGGAATGCAGTGACCGGACCGCCATGCAAAGGGACTCGGGAGTATGAAGAGGCAGTCGAGGCTAACAGAGGCCGGAATTGTATGTGGGAGAGCATAGCGACTTCCTGACGTCCGTCCTCTCAGTAGCCTTCGGTTCGAGTGAACTGTTTGAGTGCGTGGGATGCTCTGTGCGCCAGGCGTCTGATCCGGGTCGGCCGCTTCAACTCCAGGTCCATGTATTGCAGCATGGAGAAGGCCCTTCATTACAGAATGCGGTAGAGTTTGGCGGAGTAGAGGGAGCAGCGATTGAGGTGAGGTTGGTGCAGGCAACGGGAGAAGTACGGAAAGAGGGGATGACGCGATTGGCGAGTTTGGCGGGAGGGGCGTTGAAGCCAGGACTTGGGTAGATGGTGGGGGCGGGGAGGGAGTACAAATAGTGTAAAGAGGACGGTGGGGGTTGCCGAGGTTTGACAGGGATGGTGGTGGAGTGAGGGTGGCGGGAGCGGTGAAAGAGACAGGGTTCACGCGGATGGTGGGTGATGGCGAGTTTGACGAGGGAGGCGGGGACGACGGTGGAGGCAGGGCTGAATTGTGTGGCGGGACGCTGTGAATAATGCTCGCCCGACAGTTATGTTGAAGTCGGCGGAATTGGGGAGGGAGGTGGCGTGAATGGTGCAGGACGCGGTGGCCAGGGGAAGTGGTGTATGGGGATTGTGACGAGGGTAGGGGTGGCGTGGATAACGGCACCAACCCGGACTCCTTCATCGCTTCCCCCACTCCTATTGCACCACCGTCCCTGTTCTCATCAACCCCACTTTATAGTTCAAATATGTTCCCGATGTACAATAAAGCAAGTTCTGCCAGTACATCGTCTTTTTAAGGGAATATGTGCACCTACAACTGTAATACGATATATAACGAATGTGTAGTAGTGCAGTAAATATTAATGAATCTGTTCATTTAAGACATGCAGACAAGCAATTTCCTTACTTGATAATTATAGAAAATAATT
>JAHLJT010009419.1:63817250-63905925 GCA_031308135.1 Acheta domesticus | reverse complement strand
CAATTGCGCTACCTCAAATGAATACCTCCTGTCTCGTTCCGGCTGCCTGCTCAGCCTTATCTGTTCCTAATGAAAAAAACGTGCGGCTGGCCGCGGGGCGGGCGCTTTCCCCACAGGCCTCCGTGTAATTCCACCGGCGCGGTGCGGAGGAGTAGAGCGACCGCATTTCGACAGGCGACTCAAAATGAAAAAAAAGAAAAAATCATCTCACCAGGGAGGTGACTCAGGAAGTTGAATCGCGTACTGATTCCATGCCTTGGTACGAGAAGTAAATGGGTTCGAATCCCGCTCGCAGTGGGGGTTAATCCTAGCAAACTATCCGTGCAAACAGAGCACGTACTTTTTCACCCGTATTTTCACGCAAAAATTACACGAAATGTACTCACAATTGGTACATCACATTTTGCGCGAAAGATGTGACATTATTTCAAAATGTATCTTTGAGGAAAAGATTTCATTAAGGAAAAACATTTCTTTCTCTGTAATTGTAGTTGTAGCAAGAAGCCGAAAAAAATTTTGAATTTTTGCAATTTTCGGAAAGTCGGTTTTCAACGGAAAGGAGATGTGCGCCATTCTTTTAAACGTCCTTCACACTATCCAAAAACAAAATTCAATCAGAAACTTTGGAGTCATTTTTTTATGTTGAAAACGTCCATGGGCATCATGTAAAGTAGCCCCCAAAGTTAAAATATCGGTTTCAACTTTAAGGGGCCGTGACAGCAGTCAAATAGATAAGGGAATATCAATTTCGGAGAAAATAGGCTGAAACGGTTTAGTCCCTACCATTGTTCAACAGACGGACAGACAGACGGACGGATAGACTGACGGACGGACAGGCAAACGGACAGCCAGACCTTTTGCCCTAATTTCCATTTTTTCGGTATCAAGGACCAACAAAACATATATTCGGCTTCTGCATGTGATAGAGGATTTTTTTCTAATTAGTAACTGGATTTATCCACTTTTTGGTTACCAGAGCCAGTAATAAGAGTTTTTTCTGCCGAAAATTCGCCGTTTTTCGCGCAGCATTACATAACTTTCTCTCCACTGCGTAGCGAGAAAGTAAAAAGAGGGGCGGGTCCGAGGGTGGCTGCTTCCGCCACATGCTTCCATGTAATTCCACGGCGCGCAGCACGAAGGAGTGGACCGACCGCATTGCAACGAGCAAATTGCGCTGACTCAAAATGAAAACAAAATCTCGAACCAAATTAAAATTCGTCCGAGATGACCCAGGTGGTGAAGCGCTTACTGATTCACGCATTGATACGAAAGTACGTGGGTTTGAATTCCGTCCATGTCGGGGATAACTAGCAAAACCAAAGTTACAAACGAACACTGAAAGAAATGTGGAAACAGTTCATATCGTGTCAATCTATCTCAGAGCTATAGTGTTTCGTGTCGTCAGTACAGTTTGGGTTGTTATATTTTTTACAAGAAATATGAAAAAACCCTTTCTGCAAGATTCCATTGATGTGAGTTATGGGCCCCGATACATTCTCTGTAGGTGAAAAATGTATCTATTCAAAATGGTGTCAACCACGAGTCTGTTTCCCGAAGAAAATTAAGATACCCTTAAGGATTTTTTTCTGTTTTTTATCCACAAATGTTTAGCCAGACGATCGTATTTATTCTGTCAGGTAAAACCGCACTGTTTCAAATGTGTACGCGTTGTTTTAAAACGTTGAAAGATAAATTGCGTTTGTGCTCCTCCGTTTCATTTTAGTCTAAGAAGCCTGGCTTGCTTTAATTCGGCATTTCTATCCATTGTGTTTCACGAGCCTGCACCACTATGAAGATAGGCATTTATGAAGCTGTAGTAAAATACGACCCTCGCATACTGCTATTCATTCTGAAAAAGAATATCAAAATTTAGCCTCCACACTCTCCTCAGAAGGAATAAAAAATGTACATCATAACCACGAATACATATTTCGCTTTTAACCTACCATGAGATGATAAAGGTCATGTCATATAATACGACGCGTTGCAGTTAACATGCTGGGTAAAATGTTACACAATTTATAGGGATAAGGTATGGCTTCAAAATATCGATTTGTGCAAAAGGATGACATCGAGTTCTTAGAGACACCAATATATGAATTCTTTTATTGTTTTCGATTTATGATTATTTGTTTTAGGTCGAAATTCTAAAATTTCATTATTTCCTGGCCAATTACGTAGAATTACATGTTTATTCTTTTCTTGCCTCTCCATTTAAAATTAACATAGAAGTTCTTGACCAGGACAAACGTGACATACACTTTCCTAACAAATGTGAATTCATTTGTAGTAGACCATGTCATGCATTTATCCGAATTAAATATTCGCATTTGCTCAATTGTCTGTTTACAATGAAATTCACGCCCACAAGGGACATCCAACAGGGAAAGCGCTCGTCACTCCGAAAATGAGATTGTCAATTTTAGTTAAAATATTCCACGTGTATGGTTGATAAAATTTATTACATTTACAAAATGGAATTATGACATCATTTAATTTATTATTAGGAATAATTTTCATATAACATTTTCTAACCAATCAGATTTGATATATTTTATATTTTCTCCAATACTAGAATTTAAAGTATTGTCATTTCAAGGATTTTCTTTCTGAAAATAGTGATGCATTGCAATAGTGCTGACATTGTGATAGATGTTCTATTGGAAAAAAAGAGGAATAAGGCAAAGAATCGGTGTGTGCTGCAACTCGGACATGAACCAATAGAATTTAATCTCGCAGAACTATTTGCGACCTGGAAAGGTTCCCAATCTCGCAAAAAACTGCGGCTTTGCGCCAAGTATACCGTCTGATGAATTTTCCAAAAGATATCGAAGTGGTTAAAGTAGCATTGAAGAGCCTTTTCTTTCTTCGAAGGCGAAAGTTGAAGAGGAGATTTGGTTAATACCTTTCGTAAGGTGGCATTATTCACTTCAACGGTTTTTTCACATCAAGATCTTTCTAGGTTTGGTGCACTTACAAAATATATGCTGAGTATAAATGCGTTGAAGACGAAAAAGATGCTGAGTTTTGTATAAAAATCAATGATTACCACTGTATTTATTAAAAAGTTGTTAGTTAAATAATAGTTCCATTTTGCAAGATTGCAGAAACATATGGATATCAACAACACTTTCGTGAAATCCGTGATTATAAATCAGCCTTCAAATTGAAATTGTCACCGTTTTTTAAATAACTAACATATAGTCGTGTTATCAGATTAGTTTTGTATCTGTATTCTTGTGAATATCCCTCAACAGAATTTTACTCAATTCGCTTTAACAATGGGATGAAGATGAAACAAATACACAGTTTGCAATTATGATTATGTAGGCCCGGGAACATTCCTGTTTTGATATTATATTGCAGTCGTAATTAATATTCCACACAGGGAGATTCCATTCCCTACTGCGTTAATAATTTATAATTGTGCTATTCGCATAGCCTCATTTTGGCTTGTGAGCGTAATCATGCCTCGCAACAGCCGACCCTCGCCACTACAAAACCCTCGAACACCCCCGGGCTGCCTCGCCAGCCCCGGCTCTCGCCACCCACTGCCCCACCACCACATGTCCCTGCCGCCCCGTCGACACGGCGCTCTGTTGCCCACTTCCAAAAGCATACAATACAGGTTTTTCCTGGGCCATTATTTACCATAGAAACCCTTACTTTTTATCCTCGATATTTTATATTTACTTATTTACTTTAACCATTACCCTGTGCCGAGCATATCCGTCTTGATAACATTTGTTTTCGTATATTGACAAGACCGTCTATACGGATACGCGGCTACGAAAATCTACAAAGAAATATTTATTTATTTTGGGTTCGGAACTTTGAAACTGCCAAGACACTTTCACGAGAGATCGTCCCCTATGTTCCCCTCATAAAGTCTGCAGAATGGCCGACCAAGATTTTGTTTGTCGTCTGAACCAGCGGGCATAAAGTCTTACCTTAGAATCTGTTTGGGGTCGTTTTTGACACCAGGGACAAATAATGTTTTACAAGACTCTGAACATTGTTAACATGAACTTCTCCTTTCAGAGATGATATTTATGCCCAGTTTTACATGATTGTGTTGTAACTTTTTAGTTTTAAGTGTTTTTTTGTTGGAAAATAATTTTACTTTATACGGTTAGAGGCAGAAATGCCACATTTGACATCTAAGTAGCAAAAGAAAAATTCTTAAAACGTGTCTATTTCTGTTTTGTAGTATTGTGTTGTGGTTTCTGAGTGATAATTTGATGTACTTGTTATTAACGATTTGGTAGCTCTGTTTCAAACATTCTCATCCTGTAAGATAGACATCCATGTATATTTATGAGACAGTGCTAGAATATTTTCCTGAAAATATTAATCTTAGTTATCTAGTACAATATAATAAAGTAATACAATATAATAAGGAAATAAATATAATTTCGCCAATTCATACTTCCAAATACCATCCGTGCAGATAAATGCTTACAAACTATTGTGTAATATGGTTTGAAGTAAAAAATTACCCCAAGTAGAGTCCACATAAGTATTGGAGAAACAGAGACGAAGGGTTAAAATTTCCATGTCATGCAAGTTCTTATTGCATCCAACTTTGTGAATACTCTGGAATTGCTAGAATATCCTATCCAGTGTGCATGCGTGTTACGCAAGTTAGATGACATTAAGTCAGTTGTATAAAACTAGATATGTTTACTACTTATAACGCCATTAAACTACTAAGATCATTAAGACACATGTGAAGATGCGTAAGGAGTTGAATGATATAGGAGAAATGGTGGTTTCAAGGCGAACGAAACGAGGAAACTCGAATAAAACCTCTTGATATCTCGGCTTTTATCCGAAAATTTCATAAAATGATCGAGACCCATTGCCCGATCATTATTCTCATGAATGTTCATGAACACTAGCTCATCGAAATCATATACCCATTTCCAGCCTGATTCCACTTACGAATTCGTATCTAAATAAAAATAATGAGGGATTCGTATCATCTTGCCTTTCTTCCTCGAGTCACTACCCACACTTCTATTTCTACATAATTCAAGCCTCTCAGTCCACGTGTTCCGTGGATTCGTTCGCCGCAGCTGTTGTTGAAAAAAGGGAGTGGCGCCCTCTGTCGCCGGCGGCGCCCGCTTCGCAGCCTATCGACCGCCGGGGCAATTGGCGAGCCCGCCCGCCGCCGCCGCCGCCGCCAGTCGCTAATTACGGCCATAGGAGGGAATGCGCGATGCGCCGGGCGGGCGCTTGTATGCATTCATTGCCCGCCAGCGCTTTTCGCTGGGAGCAGCCGCGCGTGATTCGGATCACGCGGACGTCCCTTCGGATCACGCGGACGTCCCGCCCCTCTCCGACCATCCCTCTCGTCCCGTTCCGCCCACAGCGGCCGCGCTCCGCCCCGCTTCGCCCCGCTCCGCACCGACCCGCCACTCCCGCTTCTAGCCCTGACCGTCTCGTCCCGTTCCATCCCATCGCACCTCGCCCCGTCCTGCTTCGTCCCGCCTCGCTTTGCCCCGCCCCGCTCCGACCACTATTCCCCGCCCCACCCTGTTCCGTCCCGTTCCGTCCCAACGCGCCGCGCCCCGTCCTGCTTCGCCCCCGCCCCTCTTCGCCACGCCCCGCTCCGACCGCCATTCCCCGCCCCACCCTGTCCCATCCCGTTCCGTCCCACGCGCCGCACCCCGTCCTGCTTCGCCCCGCCTCACTTTGCCCTGCCCCGCTCCGACCGTCATTCCCCGCCCCACCCTGTCCCGTCCCGTTCCGTCCCACCGCGCCGCGCCTCGTCCTGCTTTGCCTCGCTGCCCTTCCCCGCCTCGCTTCGCCCCGCTCCGCTCCGACCGCCACTCCCCGCTCCAACCGCTACTTCCCGCCTCGTCCTGGCCCGTCTCGTTCCGCGCCGCGCCCTGGAGCGTTCCGCCCCTTCCACTCCCCGAAACGCCACGTCACGCCAGGAAACGCCACGCCGAGCCACTCTGTGAGACATCGTGACACTGCACCCACGGGCCACGCCGCGCCCCGCTCCGCCCTGGTCTTCCCCTCCTCGTTACGCCTACGCCTACGTCCTCCCACCGCGCAACGCATTGCTACGCCACGCCACTCCACATCGCGTGCGCGCCACGCCTCACTCTTCTCTACGGCACGTCCCGCCACGCGACCCCACGCCACGCGCCTGCCCTCCTCGTCATGAACCCCCTCATGCCCCGCCCCGCCTCGCCACGCCACCATGCGAGACAGACCTGTAATGCTGTATGCTTGCCCCATCCGAACGAACGCTTCGCAAACATCAATAAAATTCAAATAATGCAAAACAAATTCTTAAGACTAGCCACTCACGCCACATGCGGTCATTTCAAATGATCAACTACACAGAGAATTACATTGACCAGCATGAATCATCACATCGCTCATCTTTCCAACAATTTCTACTCAAATATATTCTCAATAAATGAAATAGCTCACTACAACCTAGACACTCTCAATGAATTTCCGATCCGAATCCGCAATAGACATCCACTACACACCTTCCTCAATATATTTTCAGATGTAAGCTAAGCTTAGTTGCTCAATGAGTATCCTTATCCAACTATATAGTTAGAGTAGAATTAGTTTTAGGTTAGGTTAACTGTAAGGTAGAACAATTACATGTGCCAAAAGTAGTAAATACTGAACCATGTACTATCATTCAAATAACAATAAATAAATAAAAAAATGCGAGACGCGGAGAAAGGAACGAGTGTGCGGGTGACTGCCTGTTCGAAAATGGTGGTGGCAATGTCCTATTGTTGAGGAGAAGCAGCAGGTGGAGGAGGAGATAGTTGATAAAGATGAATGAGGGGGAAGAGAAGAAGTTGCAGATGGCAATGATGGCGGTGCTGGAGGGGACGAAGGTGGGGTGGTGGCCAGTTGAGGAGCAGGGTGGGGATGAAATGATGGAGTTGTTGGGGGTGAACGGAAAGACAGAGGTAGAGATAGTGGGGCAACGGAGGAAGAAGTGAAGGAAAAAAAGAAATAGAAGTTCTTGAAAGTGATCAGAAAGGCAGAATAGGGGAGGAAATATCGAAGTGGAGTGGGTGGTGGGAGTGGAGGGGAAATAGTACTGTACGCGTAGGCGCAGCTGGAGTTGGGATGATTCAATAATTATCTACGGAAGTATTCAGTCACGAGGACACGATTTGTGCGAATGAAAGAGAACTTTTAATATGATTACAGTGGCATGCAGAACTTTGGTTTTTTTCTTAAATATTACTTAAAAATCATTTTGCAAAATACAAAATTTACTATATTTAGAAGATTACATGTTTGTCAATCACTTTGAGTGTTTTGTTATTGATAGTTGAAAAAATTTTGAATAAAACGCTAATTTTCTTCACGAGGTTTGATAAATATTATTTTATAGCACTTCAATTCTTATTTTAACAGCAAAATCATCACATCAATTGAAGAATTAAAAACCACATTTTCTTTAAAAAATACTCATTATTTGTTACTATCTCTTCAATTTTCTATTTATTTTACGCCAAAACACAAAATATTGCTGCTAGATTGAAAGAATAAATATTCAAATCTGTCAAACATTGCAAACTTCTGGGTTTTACACAGTCATTACAGAATTCATGAAGTTCTGTACCCACTGAGTCCTCACTAGGTACTTATAAGACAATTAATATCAGACAAATACAACGAAAGTGAGATCCACCATCAAAAGTCTGTTGATCTGTATTCATTAAAGGCTAGTTATAATTCCATCAGTTTAGTCTGCGGTTTTAATCGTAACAAGGTGAAGGAGAAGTTTCAAAGTAGCTTCCTCTTATTCTTTACATCTCGAAATTTAAAAAAAGAAACCCAAAGCAACACTTGCTTTAAAGCAGGACACGTTTTAGGCCATCTCCTTCAAGTGTGTGAAGCCAAGTGCATGCATTTCCAGGAAGGACAGGTCACTTGTTTCTGGTTCACTGACGGGGAAAGGAGTGACAATAATTCGAGCTCAAGAAATATTGGATCCGTGGGCAACGAAGTCTCCCACGGGCTCAAGTTTATAGCAGGGAAAGTGGCTACAGGGGGCTCATCGCTCATGAGATAGGACATTCTCGTATGAGAATCTTGATAGAACCTTATGCAAGCATATTTTATTGTCTTTTAATGCTTTTGACATGATCGATACTTGCTTCTTTTATTGGCCATACTATGCTTGAGAGCAAGCAACAGACAAGATTCATGAATTAGATGTATATGCTTGACGGCAAGCATGACCAAGATAACGTTGGTTTTTGGTGATAGATGGCCAACTAGCTTTTAACACATTCCATGTCAAGTTGTCTGGTGCTCCCCATGTGACCATTTCGGATTTTCATTAAATTTTGTATCCCGAATCCCACACGACCAAAGGAACGTTCGTTAAGTTGTAGTTTTAGAGGTAAAATAATTTTGAGATGAAGAGTTTGTTTTGTTTCACTGGTTGATTTATTAGTAATTCCGGGCGCATCAAGTGCTAAGAGCCATTAATCCCGTACGTGTCCCGGCATGTAAGGTACTATAGTGAATGTGGGTGTAAGTGGGTGTAAATGACGGGTGAGGATAGAACAAGGAAGAGTAAGGAAAGATCGCAGGCGGTCTGTGGCCCGTTTGGTAGGGTACTGCTCCGGCATTCGCCTGGTGCTCATCGTAGAAACCACAGAAAACTGCAAATCATAGGAGTCAGCCGTTAGAATTCTCTTCTAGACTGCAGCAGAGTTTTTGGGACCTTTCTAGACAAAGTCGAAAACTCTGATACAGCTGGGAACTCACACCAGAACCTCTCGGTCAGAAACACTACGCTAACCTCATTTTGTGCTCTGAGCCACCTTTGTCGGTGCTTTTTTCATTCCGTGAAACGCTGTTGCAGTACGTCTAAAAGATTTTCGTATTTTTGTCTACAATATTTCGTTCTCCATTACTGACAAACATATGAATCTATAGATTTTCCGTTCTTTTTCCGCTCTTGAAATATCATATTTCTCTTTCAGAACACGTAGTGGGTATATTGCACCAGAGTCGCAATTACTGTTTAAATAATTAACGTTGAAAAATATTCCAGAACGAAACATTGAATATCCTTTCTATTATTTGAGCGAGAAAAGTGAAACTTGATTCATAACATATCAACATTTGAGTTCAAGTGTTAAGCACCAGAGATGAAGTGAGACGACGCGCAAATGTTTAGATAAAACGTGTCAATGCACCAAAAAACAAAATAAATTAGTCTGATCAGCGACAACTTATCTTAATACATCATGGTACCCAATAAAGCAATTTCTGTACTTGAATTAAAATAAAAGGGAAGTCCGCAAGATGTCTAAAAATAGGATATAACACACCTAGGAAAAGTGATTTTATTTTGCTCTTAGGAGTGAGCTACTCAATCTAGTGGCCTCATGTTGCAACTTTTCCTACTCACGAAATACTCAGTCCTAACACTCGTCTCTTAAATCATTTGTACTATTAAATTTATGAACTAGGAAAAATTGCCTAATGACTGTATGCTGATCAAGTTTACAAATTGAAAATGAATTTTTTTAACTGAAGCATATAACTATTATGCAATTTTATGATTTTTAATTTAACTAATGAGAATCTCTATTTAGGAAAATAAAATTAAGTTTTTGTATTTGTAGACACTTTTCCTGCACATTAATAACTCACACTTACGCAAACAAAATTACCATTCGTTTGCCCTACGCATATAGGATTTCAAAACCTCCACGCCCATCATCGCAGGGCAAAGTTTCTTGCTCGTGATCAAAACAGTAATTTCCTTTTACTTTTCTAGACAATTATTAATTTGAAGTCGTACTTAAAATTGATCATATAATTGATATTTTCCAAGAGTTTTTTTCTATTTTTGTGTCTCGTGGCGGATATTTTCAGTAATAAGTGAGAGATCGTGTGCCATGTCTGAAAACCGAATTTCCGCAGAATCCACGTCACAAATATTTTTTATTTATCTTATTTGATCAACAATTTTGATTTACAAATATTTTTCATATTTTATTTTACAATGATTGACTTGTATCTGTAAAATGACTTGACTTGTAAAATTATCCATCTTGTCTAAGTACTTTCTTTAATTTTCTGTATTATTACGTTTATATGATTGCTGTTAGGCAAGCTAGTAATGTGGAGTAAAAACAGATTTTATGGGCGAGGAATAATACTTCTTTCTTATACTTTACATTGAGATTACATTGCTTTTTACGATAATAAAGAAATTAATAAGTAAGTTTACATTCAAATCTTTACGTATTTTATGACTTGGTAATGCTTTAAGAGTCCTTATTTTCAAATATATTTGGATGATTTGTAATGGTTTAATATTACTTGGATGCGCGTTTTCACATTTCATAAGATGAACTTTATTTTATAGGTGGACTATTAATTGAAAACTAGCGGAGCCCTCCAAACGTTGTTCTGCCCTTTATCTCCCTCTTTCATCTTTCCCCTCGCTTTCCCTCTCTATCTCTTTCGGCCTCTCTCTTTCTCTCTCTCTTCGTCACTGTAAACACGCACACAGACAGTCAGTGTATCTGGCTGTGTCTGTGTGTCTCTCTTTCTCAGCCGCTCTATGTCTCTCTCATTCACATTTAGTTGCAGATTCTGTACGTCCTTGAGTAGGTGGCGTAATTTTGAGAAGTGCCGGACCAGCAAAAATCTAATAGAATGTTCAAGAATATTTCATCCTATAGGTTATGGTGTGAGAAACATTTCTTTGATGCCTTTGGCCTCAAAAGTTTCGTTTTTAATGCTCTAGAACGCTTCGTTTAGGAGTCATTTAACGATATAGTTTCAAAAATCCTACCCAGTGTACCGGGTTGCATTTGACATGAATATTTAGTTTTTTTATTCTACAGCACCATTAACGCCATTTTTTCGATATTTTAATAATTCTTCTGCTTTTCGGGACGAAGATAATTGAAATTGGTCCCGCCGTTCTTGAGGTATAAATGGTGTAACTAACCCGACTTTGTAGATCGATATATATATATATATATATATATATGGCGAGAGAGAGGGAAAGAGGGAGAGAGATGATCCCACGTTCTGTTTTAATGACGGGTCGGGATTTCTGTCAAGAAGAAACTGGGCAATAATTTTGTAGGACAGACATGGGTACGCAGAGCATTTACATAGGCAGGCCTTATCTGTGGAGAGGGATGAAATTTCTCAAATTTAAAAACAAACTTCCCCTGAGGCCTTTGAAGTCTGCTCTTCACAAAGAAAAATCCTTCATAAAAGAATATAAAAGACAAGTAATATATTTTCAGTGTTAGAAGTTCGTGTGTTGCAAAATATGTTATTTTCAGAACTCTGAAATTGGAACAAAAATTAATGAAAGTAAGTTCTTTTGAATTTTAGCTGTGATGTTTGTACAAATGTCTATTCCAGTTACTGTTTGTGCGTATATGTTACAGTGAGAAAGCGGTATTATTCGAAGAGTTTATGGACAAATGAACTTTAATTAAAAGTGATAATTATTTCTGTCAACATTATTAAATGAGAAAGAATAGAATAACAGTAAATGCTGGTTCTTACAATTATTACAGCGCTTTGGTCTGATAACAAGTATTAGTTAATAGAGTAGTAGGATCAGGTGTCGTGAGTCAGCCTTTAAAAGGTCTCCTTTTTAAGGTAAATGCGAAAAAACAAACAGTTGAAGCTTGTTTAATTTCAATAATAACAGTAATATGAATTTATGAAATATGAAAATTACAATTACTAAATACCGTCTTTACATTTAATATTGTGGTTTCAATCCGAGAAAATTGGCCTGAATCTATGCCATCGTTTTGTCTGCATAAGAATTATAGGGGAAGGTCGGGTGATATCGGACAGCGGGTGGTATCGGACGAAAGTGGTTTAGGGAACTGGGCACAGGTGGTAGCGCGTGCCACACTGTCAGTGTGTTCCTGGACACGTAATTAAGCTTTGCATACGCCGTATGAGGTAAGAACATCAATCAGTTTGGTTATTGCGACACGCATTACGTTTTTTTATGATGACCAGTGTGCGAAGATAACTTTGTAGCTTTGAAACTTTTCTCAGGACAAGTTAAATACATTCTACTGTGACTAGTATGTTTACTTAGATGTATTTGTTACGTTACAGCAGTACAAGGTTGTTTGTACAATTTATATCTGTGTTGTATTCTTCTGAAGGATGAGGGGTGTTCGGGCGGTATCGGACAAGGTAGAATCGCATGGTACCGGACAGTTACTTCTTCGCCTTCTCTTCACCTTTCCGTATTTCTGGTGTGCAGGTTGTTAGGAGGTAATATTCGAATACTAATGTGGATTTTGTCCGTGTTTCGGAAAAATATAGGTAAAATTCACGGAAATGCGAAGAAATAATAGGAAGATAGACATTATGAAGGTAATTTCAAAAGAAAAAACCCTTCAAAAATGATAGTTGTCAAGCTATAAATTGAACATAATAGTTGAGTTTTAGTTTTCAATTCAAAAATTGTTCTTTTCCCATGTAACCAAATACTCATTATTTTCTTGTGTATTAAGCATGAAATATTTGTCTCAATAGTGAGGGTATCTTTGATTAATTGTTGTAAAATAACTCCATTAAATTATTTTACCATTATTTACGTAGTTGTCCGATACCACCCTCCACCTTTCAGACATGTAAATTGTCAACGATTTTTACTATCTTCAAATAACCATATTATTTTACTTTCAAACCTAACGGCTTTGATAGAGTGTGTGAGTAAGAGATTAAAGTTCATATTCTGTATTTTAAGAATAATTTAAGTAACCTTAATTAAGAAATCATATTTAAAGCTAAAGTGGCCGATACCATCCGACCTTCCCCTAGATATCGGCTGCTCCGATCGATTATTTGCGTGATTTCGTCTCATCCATTCCAGATGTATTCAGGAATAGTGCTTCAAAGAACTGACCGGACGCAATCCTGCGTTGCCTATCCATTCTCACTTCCAACTTAAGTGCTTTCTCCCAACTTTTTGCTGCTCATTCCACACAGATGAATGAATCTCCGTGAAGCTTCTGAGATCCGATATGCAACGGCTCCAAGACACTACAAGTACAATGTTCATAGAATATATCAATTAATCAATATAATACTTTATTATTTAATACATGATAAAAATAGAAACACAATAGATATTATTTCATCCCTACAATATCCACGAGCGAGTTTAACAATGCACCTAAATCTCAACAACATATAATCACCATGTTAGATGACCCCAAACAGGCCGAAACCGAAAGAGAAATGATATTGTGGTTATTGATGGTTACTCAAGGGCAAAATTGCTGGCGGGGGGCGGGCGGCGGTTTCCCAGTCAAAGCCCTGGCGGCCGCATCGCCCAGGACCGAGCCCGGCGCATGAATGGGCAGTAATTCTCCGGTGTTGTCGCTGTCACCGGGGCTTTCAGCCGCTCTTTTCGCCCGCCATGACACATGGCGCGCTCGTGAACATCGATACTGCGCCAAAAAAGCCACCCCTCGGTGTACTTTAGACGGGTTTTGCAACGCCCCGACTTACGAGTGGATTCAAACACTTATTGCTGATTTATTGTCAACAGCCAAGAAAATAACTAAAAAATAAAGAAGAAAAATGAGCGTAAAGAGAAACGTTTTTTCTCAAAATATCTAGGTTGATAACGTAGAAAGAGATTTTCACTAAGAGGTACGTATAAGAGAGCGTTTCAATAATTCTGTTCATTCTAGAAGTTGAATTTACAATAAATAAAAAATTGATTACCTGAGTATATTTTCTATCTGTGAGGCATAGTTTGAAAATCATGCAATAATCACGTTATTATTATTACATTATTATTATTATTAATATTATTATTATTATCATACAGTTCTGTCTCTGGATAAAATCTCAGGCTTGAGGTAACCGTATGGTCTCTTGCCAAGTAACTGCCCTTTTCGATGTCGAAGCAGGATTACATGTATTAGGCATGAGTAATACTATTGTTGAGGAACTTTCTGAGTATTGCGCAAGTATTGAGGATGGCAACTTTCTGTAACTCCATGTACAATGTCTTTGGCATTTTCAACTGTTGTAGGCTGTTATGCAAAGTTGTTGGGATGACGCCAGTTGTGGACACAATGATGGGTACTGTGTAAACTTTCTCCATTTTCCACTGTTCTTTTATTTCTATTGCTAAATAAGTGTATTTGGACACCTTTCTGTGTGAGAGAACTGAAGGTTGTGTGTGTTTGGGATTGCGATTTCTATTAGGTAAGTGATTATGTTAACTTTAGTCAATTAGCGTAATGTCTGGCCTATTGAGTGCTATCATCTTGTCTGTAATTATTATTATTATTATTGTTATTATTATTATTATTATTATTATTATTATTATTATTATTATTAGCATTTTCACTGTAGAATTAGATTTTAACTGTATCTCTCATTTTGTTCATGTCTTATTTTTAAAAACCAGCATACCTATGATATTAACAAAGACCCAGCATTGTATACCTCTTTGACTAAACACAGAGTAGAATTTAGCCACTCTATCGGTTTCAGTAATGTTAAAATTCTGCACCACGAAAACAAATGGAAAAGAGATTAGTAGCCGAAATGGTGCATATAATGTTAAACACCACCATGAATACAAAAACGACTTTCAGAAACTGAATCAAATTATAAAAACTTGCTAACAAATCTAAAGAATCTTTGAGTGCAAGGCACTGTTTACTCCTTGATCCCCCCCCCCCACTCAACACATTTGCATGTTCACTCAGCTTACCTAATCAGCGGGTGGTTAACACTATACCGGGGAGTTCACTGTGTACATTGTAAATATTCATCAGGTTAGTTGTAAACAATATAGAGTCATGAAAATATTGTACATACAGAATGGAAACATCTTAAATGCAATGTAAGTAATATTATACATATGTGAATATTATATTGTATTCGTTGAGGTTATATTGATGTTCACTGTTTCTTTATTAGATGACACCTATTTCCACGAGAATAAGGTTAAGTTTCAATTTGGAAAGTTAGAATAGTAATTTTAATTCATGTACGTTTTTTATAGGCATTTTACTACTGATGTTTACCAATGGTAGAATTAGCATTTTAACTGTATCTATCATTGTTCATGTCTTATTTTTAATTTTTGGTTGCTCCGGATAAGGTGGAAGCATTTTGCACGAAATGTCGAGTCAATAAAATGAAATCCAAATATTCCTGAAGTTTGTATACTGATCCTGCATGGCCAACTTCGCCCCAACCTTCCATCTTCAACTATATAAATACAAGGATCAACGGGAAACGAAATATCAAAAATAAAAATATTATTTATTATTATTATTATTATTATTATTATTATTATTATTATTATTATTTGCTATTGGTCATTTCTGAACATGCTACACGTTTCTCTTCTGAGATTCAGTAATATTCTATCCCGGAGAACGTGTCATTGTGGAGATCAGTTTTTCGGCTGCATCCTTGGTAATACAAGGTTGTAAAGTCTTGAATTATGAATTATGTGATGGGTGATCGTGGTGTTTATGAGGTAATAGGTGATGAGAGATGATTGTGGCCTTTTTGAACCACCCCATCAGTTGCTTATATGACCGAGGTAAACCATTAAACTCCGGTCAGGATGATCGGCCCGGGGAGTGAACCCGAGCCACACGACTGCGAAGTCAGCGCGTTTGACCCTTAGCCACTATGCCCGTTACTATTATTATTATTATTCCATTACATCACGACAAAGATCTTATGAGTCGGCTGAATATAAAATCTACTCCAGGTTGCAACCAGCTTACCTAAGGAGCAGATTCGGTGACTATCAGTGCCTCTACAATACTTTACGCAAAATGTGGGCTGTTCCAAATAAAGCAATTTCTTGCACTTCCCAATCTTTTGAATTACCTGGGAGTTTAGACAAGTTCTTACTCAAATTTTGCGGAACAAATCCCAGAGCTCCAATAACTATCGGGACGACCTGTGCTTTTACGCCCCACATTCGGCTGATCTCGATTTCCAAACTCTTGTATTTAAGACGTTTCTCTGCCTGCTTGGTAACGACGTTTTGATCGCAAGGTACAGCAACATCGATAAGTAAACACGATTTTTTGGCCAAATCCCGGATAACTATATCCGGTTTGTTTGCCGCTATCGTGCGATCAGTTTGAATTTGTTGGTCGTACAATATCGTACACAATCCAACAGACGTCACCGGTTTCGGTGAGTGTTCGTACCACTTTGGACATGTGTTTGGAACTTCGAGGGCGGTACAGATCTGCCAGTGGAGGTAGCTACACACCCTGTCATGTCTTTTAAGGTATTCGGTCTTTGCTAGGATTGGACAAGCTGAGACAATATGATCAATGGTTTCTACTTGCTCCAGGCAAATGCGGCATTTGTCATCTTGGGAAATTTTGAGAACCGCTTTATCATAATGTCGTGTTCTCAAGGCCTGATCTTGGGCAGCTATTACAAGTGCTTCCGATTCTGGCTTCATCCTTCCCTTTTAAGCCACATAAATGATTGATCTTTATTGATCTGCACCTTGTCCATTCTTTTTAGGTATTGACCGTGGAGTGGTTTGTCTCTCCACGATTTCTTTAACATTTTTTGTGTCTCACATTTCATGTTTAGCAGCATCAGAAGTTCAGTGTCTGTGTTATTCGACGTGTCTTGCCTAGTTTTTCTTCGCAATGTTTCTTGCTACACTAACAATGCCTCTGTTTCCCATTCTTCGGTCAGATTTCATGACCTGCCTCATTAGAGGGTCGTCTTGATGGCTGACTACATACTTACCCAACCCGACTATTGCGTTGTGCCAGGAGGCCTCAATTTGTCTGAGGCCTCTTCCTCCTTCCTTACGTGCCACATAAAGTCTATGTATATCAGCTCGAGGGTGGGAAACATGATGCATTGTCAGCAGTTTTCTGGTTTTTCGATCCATGGTGCGGATTTCTTGCTCAGTCCAGTCCACTAGTCCAAAACTGTATTCGGCTACAGGTACCGCCAAACTACCTATTGCAGATATTTTATTCCTGGAATTCAGAGCGGACTGCAGGACCAGTCTCACTCTTCTATAATACTCCTACGAATTCTCTCTTTCATTCTGTCATTCGAGATGGTTTCACATTCTTCAATGCCCAGATATTTGTAAGTTTTACCTGGCTCAAGATCTTGAATCACAGTGTGCGTATCAATTTCAATGTTCTCAGACGTTGTGAGTTTCCCTCTTTTTAAATTGATTTTTGCACACTTGTCAAGACCAAACTTCATGCAGATGTCATTGCTAAAGTCATTCACGACAGACAGCATTTGGGAGAGAATCGCTTCATTCTTGGCAAACACTTTCAGATCATCCATGTAAAACAAATGTGATACTGGCCTTTCATCACCATGGAGCTTAAAACCAAAGTCAGCTTGCGACAACTGTCTCGATAGTGGATCAAACTAATGCAAAACAGCAGAGGGGATAGTGAATCTCCTTGAAAAATACCCTGTTAATCTGAATACTTCTGGTTTCTACTGCTTCCTTTCCGCTGTGGATTAGTAACCTGGTACTCCACGACTTCATACTAGCCTTGCAAAACTCAACAAGTCTAGGATGAAATCGATAGATCTCCAGGGTCTTCAAAAGAGACTTCTTATTATTATTATTATTATTATTATCATTATTATTATTATTATTATTATTATTATTATTATTATTATTATTATACGCTTCGCGAATCGGCTATCATGTAATACGGGCCATGCAATACGTGCATCCTACCGGGGCTCAGACTTGATTATCGGGGTACGTTACATTTTACTGTAGGGGGAATCAGCATTTTAAAGTTGATTTCATTTATATATCCCAGGATTTGTTAGCCCTGGGGGACGGGATTAAATTATGATGGTAAATTAGACACACAAACATACAGAGACGCACACAATATAACCAGGCCCGAGGCGAGACCCGAATTGCTATCCTTTTGTCCGAGACCGCCACTGCACTGCTGCCTGAGCGATCTCGGCCATCCAATCGGACTTTATTATTATTATTCCTCTAATTCACGACTAGAGATGTTATATGTCGGTTGATTATATAGTCTACTCCGGGTTGCAACTAGCTTTCTAAGGAGTAGATCTAGGGATTATCGGTGTGTCTACAATACTTTGCACAAAATGTGGGCTATTCCAAATAAAGCTGTTTCTTGCAATTCCCAATATTATTATTATTATTATTATTATTATTATTATTATTATTATTATTACGATAATTATATTAAATTATTAATGTTTATGATTATTATATAATAACAATATCATTGTTCCGGTTGATTGGCGGAGGAAGCCAGTGGTGATACGCGAGTGAAAGGGCGGAGCAGGCGTTCCGCAGGGCCGATAAAAGGGCGCGGTCGTCATCCGTTTTGTGGGGGCGCGCGGCCGCCGACATCTCTTCATTACCCGAGCGGGCGGCCGAACGCCCCTTGCTCTTAATAGATGTGCGGTGCAGGCGCCGATATTCCCAGGCTGAGGAAGCGATAAATGTTGATGGTGGAAGCGGCGAAGGCGGAGCAGGCGAGCAGTGGACGGAAGAGGCGGAGGCAAGAAGAGGCGGAGTCGGTGCTGGTGGCGTGGGAGTAGAAAGCCGCAGTGGCGGGGAGGCAGAGAGTTATCGAAGAACGCAGGAGGAGGCGGTGATAGTGATGCAGTTGAAAGGAAAGCGGCGACGGAGGCTGTGGATCTTGGAGAGTCGATAACTGTGAGTATAAAACTGGCTCGTCTGTATAATTTAGATGAAGATCCTATTAAATGAAAAATACGTCAATAAAGTTGATGATTATTTGTTTCCTGATACTTTTTATTTGATATTAACATGTTTTCATCCAAGAATAAATTGCAAATTTGCTCCTTTATTAGAATTTTAGTTCGTTCACGAGTATTATAAAAATCGGATTATTGAGTGATTAAAACTTGTGATTTTGATACTGAAAATCAGTTTTTATTAGTATAATTAAAAGTGAAACTAAAAATATATTAAAAATAAAACAACTTAATTTAAAACTTTTTATCCAAAATTTTTGTTCACATTGCCCGTAAAGGTATGTTAAATCATTATTTGTGTTATTACTGTATGGTAATAATAATAATAATAATGAATTTATTTATGTGGTATACTGTGTAATATAAAGAAAAACGTTAGGGGGTTGATGAACAAACTATTATTTTAACAGTGGCCGATGAAAGAAAAAGTTGGGAATTGTCAAATACAATTATTTTGAGAGTAATATGTGCTTTTATTTACAGTCAGTTCGTGAACTAATCTTTAGTTGTTCTTGACACTAACATACCGCCTTTTTATCTGTGTTCTTTTGAATTTTCAGTCTGCGTTTTTACTATCTCCCTATACTACGTTTAAGTAATAAATGCTTAAAATTATTTTCGTTGCCTATATTTTAAAGAACTGCATATTTTAGTAATAATGTCAGAAACCATTAGTTTCGCGAGCGTTGAATAATCAGCGGATACGAGTAGTGAAGGTGCGATAACGTATTTTGCGTATTTTCTCAAAGGCCTGAATTTGAATCTTCGCGCGAAGAAAAACATTTCGACGGTTGAAAAACATCTTTGCAGTTTCATGTAATATTAAAATATTGCGCAGCCCTTACAAATAATGCACGAAAGAATGTGCTATTGCAACATCCACAGTTTATTTAACAAATATACATTTTACGTCCATAAAAATACAAGCATTTGTTTATTAGTTTGAGGAAAAGCTTGTAAAAACAATGAATGGCACGTGGCACTTAAAAAAACACATACAATATTTTGATATTTCGAAGAGTTGCGTAAAATACACATTTCTTTCCAAACATATAATTGCGTCATGGTCACCAATATACTCTTGGAACTCACAGAAAATAGAATTGAGTATCAGGGTTTACACCTTAATGAATTTACCGAAGTAATAAAACCTTCGAAGAAATAGTGGCACTTGGAAATAAGAGTAGAACAAAAGCCACAATTTGTATTATGAAATTTGAAATCAGTATTTGTAACCTTTCTTTTACAGATTAAGAGAAGTTTATTGGCCTAGCCTGATCCAATTAGGAAGACCATGACTACTGTACCTCAAACCCATTCACAAATCACCCCTTCCAGAAACCGACCTACGCCTTAAGTCAGTGATATCAAGGTCTTTTACTGGTGGCAGTGGCACGGGTCGTGGCACCGCAGCATGCCACGAGCTTCTGCGCAACTAGCGCCGGGAAAGGAAACTATTAGTAACCCCGCCGTTTTACAATAGGAATGGCATTGTCTATGGTGGCGGCGTAATGAACTGCATGGAGGGGCGATTTCGTCGTTGCACTCATGCCACGGACCCCCGCTTGTGGCATCGTCCTTGACAACACTGCCTTAAGCGATCGTATTCCCCACCACGACGACCGACGCGTGAGTGCCGGGGGTCGGGAGACGTTCGAAGATCGAGGAGCCGAGCGTCCCAAGCGCCGTTTCAGGCCGAGAGCCTCCAGCGCCTGCAGCGCCCTCCGAGGCTCTCAGGGCCGATCCCTGCGGGACGCCTCGGCGCGGCCCCTTCACCTGCCTCGCAACTTCCTCAGCCGCCGCGTAATTTGGCTCAGGGGCGCCAGAGCTGAGATCGCTCCCTCAATGCCTGTGGTAATTGGACACCGCCCCCGCCGCCGACACTTCGCCACCTTCGCCGCAATACTCGCAGTGGGACGAAACATGTTAAGAAGGCGGAAATTTTCTACACTAAGCGTGGAACAAATTTGCTTGGTGTTACAATAAAACCTCACTAAGCAAACAAGCGTTTGAGATCAACATTTTCTTGTGCAGGTTTCCGGCTTACTCAGGTTTGCAATAAAAACTGTCAGTTCACAAATTATAATCGTAGAAATATGGAAAAGTGTGAATGAGTATCTCACATAAAAATTAAAATTCAAAAAAACGAACACCTCCTGAGAGAGACACAAAGAAAATCACATACAGAAACACAACACGAAGTCTAATGAAACTAATAACTCCATAAAAAGTAAAAGAAATAATATTTTCAATATTCATAGGAACAGATGAAATCATCTGATGGTTTACGCTACTGCTAATCCCCTAAGTTCTCGTGAATATTTTGGTAACCACCTATAAAACCTTTATTCACTCATTCTTGATTTTGTCTTAGTTTTTAAGGTGTCACGAACTTGAGTTTTTTAATTTTTTCAAAACCTTGACAGAAAAACTTTGCATTGTCTATGTTCAAAACCTTGGAATGTCCATGTTCTATAACTATACTATTTTTTCACCAAGAGTTAACATTTTCAATTTGCCACTTGACATAGTGAACTCTTAACACAAAACCTCAAACTCGTCGAAGTGAACAATAGTAAACGTTCAGAACTACTGAACCCAAAGCACGCATTACAACAGCGGAAAGTTCGCTCTTTCGAAAGTACGTCTCTTATTCCACCACACGGGCTTTTGAAGGACAGTGTTATTATAAATAAACAGTAGATTTCTTACGAGTTACGTAGGATATAGGACGTTTGGACGAGGATAGCAGGGAAAGCGAATGGATGAGTAAAGCTCTGAGTGTCTCTTGGTACGGTGACGCCACACTTACAAGTCAACGTTTAATTTTAAAACAATATTTGTTTTCCATCTTATCCAGAATATTTAATACCGTCGTACTAAAAGTTCGTTTTCGCGTTAAGGAAGTTTCCGATTATTCAGTGTACATTGCATTGGAAAATAGTCAATTGTGAGATTTTTTACGGAAAGCAAGTTTCCACCTTTCATAGGTTACACTTTAGGCAGGTTTCACCGCATTTAAGTCTAAATAAACACTCATTTCTAACGTAGAATCCACTGCACCCATAAGTGTCATCCTTAACCGTTTAGTAATTAGGTCCAGGCACTGAAATGTCCCTCAATATTTGTGGTATATGAACATAGTCGCCACCAACGCTCCACCACCGCATATCTCTTTTTTGTTAGCCTCGACGGCCCATCAAATTTAAAAATACACCATTATCGTGAAATAAATTTGCATAGTACTTTGAGACCAAAGCAACCTTTTGCTTAAGAATGAAATGACTTTAACAGTCTTTCAGTAAATAAGCTCAGGTGCTGAGGTGTCCCTCACTGCCTGCGGTAATTGAATACCGTTCCCGCCCCAACGCACCACCACCAATGTATTTACGATCGGCGGGAAGAATCACGCGATCCGAACACAAATCCTACATGATCGTGAAACAAATTTTCGTTGTAGATTTTATGGGTTGTATAGATTGTATTTTCAGGCCAAACAATCTTACCTATGGAGCATGTTTACACACAGTTACGAGTGGCTGAAGTGACTTTCTCAGCTCTCCAGTAATTAGGCGCCGAGATCCTGTGGTAATGGGATACCACTTCCGCACTACGCGCTAAGCGACTTTAACCCGCGGTGAGATGCAGTGCGCCACCAAAATCGAAATTCGCTTTAATAATTCGACTGATTGGTCGACTCAAGTTTGAACTCGAAACGACCATTTTTAAATCATTTATTTTCTCGGTTATCTGGGATAACTTTCTTAACTGTGAAATCTTCAGGAGCAAACTTTGCGCTTACGTCACCTTTAAGAAAATGTCTAAGGTAATTGGACACTGCGCCCCCGCCGCAGTCCTGTCAACCCACGAAAGGGAGATTCATGTCAAAAGAGCGAAAATTTTCCGTTATCACGGAGTGAATTTGACGACGTATATTCGAAGTAAGAAAGATTTTTTTCGAAGCATTGAATTCCAACATGCCTATCACGGTCGGTTTAGGTAACTTCAACCTTAAAGTTATTTGGCTCAGGTGTTATAGTCGTGGGTAATTGGAAATCGTACCTTTCACCTGTGTACTATGCCACGGTGAAATAAATAACACCTAAAATGTGACAATGGATTGATAGTGAATCGTATTTGTCGACTCAGACCTGAACTCAAAACAATTTATTTTGGCCAGTGATGTCCGAAGTATTCTAGGATATTTTACTGAGAATTAACTGACACTATCCTACTTTTCACATATTTTCCCCATTCTCTTCCACGTAGTCGAGGTCCTGAGCAAAGCGCCTTCTTCATATGCACCCATTCCTTCTTTATCGCAAAATGTTTCATATGCGTCGAAGATCAAGGATGTAGCAATTGATGGGGTTTGTAGAAAAGTGTTATGATTATCATGACTATGTAGATATGTCTTTAGAGATTCAACGTCTCGTCATTTGTTTCCAGTGACACTACCTCCTGTTTTTCTGAGACGACTTATGGCATTGAAGCAGGCAAGATGGAATGGGCCAGTCTATAGTGAACTCTCCCACACTAATGTGATTTCCCAAGAGGCGGAGAGCTTCTTGGGGCGGAAGACCGCGTGGTAAGCACCACCGGCCGCCACCCGCTCGAGGCAAATGCCGAGTCGCAGCGCTGGCCTACCTGCCTGGTGGCGTCCCGCACGTGGTGTTAAGGCCATATACACGGTTCAGTTTTCGTGCAAATTCTCGCACAGTTTCTTTACAGAAACGTCAAGATCTCAAACTGAAAGTATAAAAGCCAAAATGTCACGCATACACGCTCTATATCAGACATGACGCTTTGTGCACGAATCGCCACAAGCTGCTACTAGGGGGGCTACCGGGAAACAACTAAATTGCATCGTCCGACTACTTTCAGTGGTGGTATTTCTGCACGTGCGTTCTGGCTGTGATCTTGATTTAGTATTAATTGACCACGAGGAGCATAAAGAATAAAAATAGGAAGGCATGAATAAGGAAGCAGGTAGTTTATTACAATATATCACTTCATACAATCGCACCTTGACACACCTAACCAAAAATCGACATAGCCGCTTACCTTTAGTGAACGATTCTGCCACTAGAGACGTTGAAGTCAAACGGTAAGCATTCTACACGAAAAATTATGAACATGATCATAATTTTTTCATGCAGAGAGGTTAAATCTGAACTGCATGAAAAATCTGCACGAAAACTGTACCATGTGTGTTCGTTTAGGACTTGCATGTTCCGAACAGGGGTTCTTTCTTGACGAACAACTAAAGCAAAAGAATAAATGAGACATGACTGGAATGTGCTGCATGATGTATAATGATTAAAAAAATTGTGTTAAGATAGTTTTCCAATTAATTACGGCCAAGTTGACAAGCTTTCATCAAGTATATTCAACTTGATGGCAAGGTTGCGGATTTCCGTCGCAGCGAGTAAAATAAACACACTTTAATCCGAATTACGTTTATTTTACAACTTGTTTGAAACCAGAATATATATACTGTATAGCTTATCTTCAAACTAATAATTAAGTATTTTTACTTAATTAAACATGCCTCATCCCATCCCATTTCACGTTGTACCACTTACCTTGATCCGTTTGTTGAAAAACTACTGGCGCTCCACTAAGAATCTACGTACGTAGGTGAAACATTATGTATTTAAAAGGATCTTTTCTGCGAGTGAAAGGAACACATGTGGATGCGCACTAGCCAACAATCCGTCAATAGCTGGGGATAAAATGGAACTCAAAACAGTTCTTTACGCACAGAATACTCAAAATAATATGTAAAAAATAAAGACTATCCGACACTTCTCGATACACGATACACAATCGCGCGATACAAGATGCAACGATCCATAAGTTTCTATTTTATCTTCAGCGAGAAGTTTGTTTTTTATATACAAAATCTCTGTGTTCGATTGCGCAAACGACGTTCTAGCTTGACATTTATTCACGTTTGCCTACCAATTTTCAAACTTGTTGCGTCTATGCTCGATTCATAATGTACTTTCTGAGATGAAATATGCTTGAACAGTGGTTACATCTAATCACCAAGAAAGATAATGTAATGAATGTCAAATTTTGATTTCATAATCATATGAATTTTTAATCTATATACGTGTGCACACAAATAAATTTGAGAAACCTAAAATGGTTTTACGGAAAATATTTCCTTATGTAGTAAACAATATTTTGAATTATTGGGAATAAAGTGAATATTCAAATAAATAACAGTTAATGTTGACTATTGGTTCAATATGTGACCAGCGTATTGCTGTATATCTTTGTAAACAATATTAGCCGTCAAGTCGAGGGTTGACGTTAAGTGTAGGAGCACCTGCGTAGAAATATCGCTTTGTCCATGTGATCTCCACATCAGATGCATCTCTGTACTTGAACTTCCACAAATGAACAGGGAATGCAGTGACCGGACCGCCATGCAAAGGGACTCGGGAGTATGAAGAGGCAGTCGAGGCTAACAGAGGCCGGAATTGTATGTGGGAGAGCATAGCGACTTCCTGACGTCCGTCCTCTCAGTAGCCTTCGGTTCGAGTGAACTGTTTGAGTGGGTGGGATGCTCTGTGCGCCAGGCGTCTGATCCGGGTCGGCCGCTTCAACTCCAGGTCCATGTATTGCAGCATGTAGAAGGCCCTTCATTACAGAATGCGGTAGAGTTTGGCGGAGTAGAGGGAGCAGCGATTGAGGTGAGGTTGGGGCAGGCAACGGGAGATGTACGGAAAGAGGGGATGACGCGAATGGCGAGTTTGGCGAGAGGGGCGTTGAAGCCAAGACGGATGGATGGTGGGGCGGGGAGGGAGGTACAAATGGTATAAAGAGGACAGTGGGTTTGCCCAGGTTGACAGGGATGGTGGTGGAGTGAGGGTGGCGGGAGCGGTGAAAGAGACAGGGTTCACGCGGATGGTAAGTGATGGCGAGTTTGACGAGGGAGGCGGGGACGACGGTGGAGGCAGGGCTGAATTGTGTGGCGGGACGCTGTGGATAATGCTCGAGCGACAGTTATTTTGAAGTCGGCGAGAATTGCGGAGGGAGGTGGCGTGAATGGTGCAGACGCGGAGGCCAGGGGAAGTGGTGTGATGGGGATTGTGACGAGGGCAGGGGCGGCGTGGATGACGGCACCAACCCGGACTCCTTCATCGCTTCCACCACTCCTGCACCACCGTCCCTGTTCTCATCAACACCACTTTAATAGTTCAAATATGTTCCGATGTACCAATAAAGCAAGTTCTGCCAGTACATCGTCTTTTTAAGGGAATATGTGCACCTACAACTGTAATACGAATATATAACGAGTGTGTAGTAGTGCAGTAAATATTAATGAATCTGTTCATTTAAGACATGCAGACAAGCAATTTCCTTCCTTGATAATTATAGAAAATAATACACAGTGCACGGATTCACATTCGGAAAATTCGGAAACATATGATTTTCATAGCAATAGAATCTCAAAAACAATTAGAAGTTAAAAAACAATGACCATTCGTATTCTTTCACATGGGAATTGAATTTATTTCTGATCGATTATTTCTCATTACTAGTAAAGTACACAAGCATGTTTCTGAAAACAAGTCATCTTTTTCTGTTCTAGTTTGGTTAATTAGTATTGTTAGTGTCCCTTACACCACGGATTTTAATCTGTCAGCGGAAAGTAACCGCAGGCGTACTCATTGTTGGAAGTCGAGGCATTCGTGAATTTCATTAGCTAGGCTAAAAGGTTAGAACAAAGACTTGGATTCCAAAAGAATGCTTCGGTTGTCCGCTTCGGTTTTAATGAAATCTTGGAAATTAATACCTAATTGAAACTCGTTCGGCACACCTGTTCACAAGTTGCTTTTTATTCGCAAATTTACGAGAAATGTGCTGTAATTAAGAGTAAGTTAAGGTAAGTACTTTTTCCGAGCAAAACTCATCTCGGAAATTGTACGCAATTTTATACTATTCATAACAGTACAAATGAAGACGGATAAACAGATATCTTTTATACAGTTTAATAGGACATTATTAATATGTAGAGAGACAAATATCTCCCATTTATATACACTCTAGAATCCTTACTTTCTAGATAGTTTGTTCATCAGTTGTCAGTTTTATTATACTGGATACTGGATTCACAAAAAGATGTTCACCGTTTAATAAACCAATAACGCATATATTCATATTTAACACAACAGATTAAAAATATTAATGTTAGAAAACTATTATTACTATTTACTAATTACGTCGGACATACATAATATAGCTCTTGATATAGTTTATCTTTTTTGACTTAAAAATTTAATCTCTAATTTTCTTAAATAACGTTAACGTTTTAAGAAAATATGTTTGAGAGTTAATAAAAACTCTGCACTTTATTAGTATAACTGTTGATAATGTAGATACCTTTTTCAATAAAGGATGAGACACTGATGTTGTCTGGTATCAATTTTTTTATTTAGAGCTAAAAGGTCTTTTTTGATAGCTTAGCTATATCATCATCAGAGCTATCTGAAAAAAATTACAAAATTTTGAAACGAAAGTTGCATTACAAAAGGTTTAACGAAAGAAGTTAAAGTTAAAAGGTTTGACAAAATTAAGTTTTCGTAAAAAATTGTTGATTTTTTCATGAGTTTGTTGGTTTCAACATCCGCAAACACACCACTCTCACCCCAATTGGCAACAACACTACACCCACATACCTCTCTATCCCTTATGTAGGATCACTTTCTCTAAAAATAGCCTCCACACTCGATAAATTCGGTCTAAAAACTACATTTCACAACACTCATACATTACAAAAAACACTAGCCAGCACTAAAGACCCAATCCCACCCACCTCTTTATGCGGGGTGTATGCTCTCACTTGTAACAACTGCAATGCTATATACATAGGACAAACCGGCCGGAAATTTACACAGAAGATAAAAGAAAACGAGCAAGCTTGGAAAAACAACACCACAACAATCTCACACTTCGCTGATCACTTGAATCTAAACAAACACACATTCAACCAACACACTAATTTCCATATTTTAGAAATTGAAAATAGGTACTGGCACAGAATAAAATTAGAATCCATTAATATACACAACCACATAAAAAAACAGAACATAACTTGTCTCAACCAACAGATCCCTGAACTCTCGTCACCTCTACTAAAATTAGCTCAATCACACCCCTAACTCTACCCCCCCCTTCGCCCGCCCGTCGGCTCCTGACGCCTCCGCCGGCCACCAACCTGCCGCGCCCCTCCGGCCGCGCCGCCCCCACCGCGCCCTTCATGCTTTCGACCGGCCGTCTGTCCTCTTAAGTGGAGGCACACAAAAATATTCGCAGAACTTCGTTTTTCACCCAGAGGCTGTAAGGTAACGATCCAGCTTGCTTACGCTTCTGGCACCAACAATTTTTTACGAAAACTTAATTTTGTCAAACCTTTTAACTTTAACTTCTTTCGTTAAACCTTTTGTAATGCAACTTTCGTTTCAAAATTTTGTAATTTTTTTTCAGATAGCTCTGATGATGATAGCTAAGCTATCGAAAAAGATCTTTTAGCTCTAAATAAAAACATTGATACCAGACAACATCAGTGTCTCATCCTCTGCACTTTATGTTCACAGGATTTCTGTGATTGAAATATATATATGCCTGACGGCGACAGGATTTTCGACACTAGCTTGTCAGCTAGGTCGAATTCAGTCGCTGTCTGGAGGAGAATTCTAGCGGCCGGCTGCTCTGATCAGTAGTTTTCCGTGGTTTCTCCGATCAACACCAAGCAAATGCCGGAGCAGTACTCTAACAAACGGGCCACGACGCGCGATCTTTCCTTCCTCTTCCTTGTCCTGTCCTATCCTCTCCTCTTACACACACACTTACACTAACATTCACTACACTACCACACATGCCGGGAGACCGGTCGGGAGCTTACAGCTTGTCCCTACTGAGGCGGTGCCCCGCTGGTGGGAGATACCTGGTTGTGGGGAAAACCCCTCTAGTCGACGGTAGGTCGGTGCCAGATCTCGCCATCCAGCGGAACGAAAAAATCATCGCCACCTTCCGAGAAAAAACACGCACTACACTTACGGGACTACCGGCCTAAGTAGTTGACGCGCCCGGAAACATCAATCAATCATCAATCAATCAATCAATGATATATATGGTTGCATAGATTTTAACATTTTTCATAGCGTCCAGAAATTTTGTAATTTCACGAAGACTAGAAAAATGAACTTGATTTAAAGGAGATTGGTGAAGCCCCACCATCCTACAATACACAACCATCATTTAATATCCGAGACGGCGTTTGAACACGCAACGCTTTGCGGGGTGCCCCCAAGTCACGCCCAGACCTCCGCTTCTCACGTCGGCAGGCAGAGTATGTTCCAAGCTCAAAGAGCGTATTACAAGGCACCTAGCATTCTTCAGAATACCGCATCCACCAACCCAGCGCCTCTCACTGGTGAACCTCAGGTCACCGTAAGCGCTCAAGCATCGATCTCTCCATCGCCCCTCCGGGCGTAAGCAGAATTGCGTGCCCGCCGCTCTGACTCGCTGCCCATCGACCACCCCGCCACTGCCATCGCCGCTCCTCTCCCAAAGCCTTCGTACTTGGCCATCCCTGTCACCCCCTCCGCACCGGTAATGGGCATCAACTTATGTCATTGCAGTGCCTCTGGGCAGGATGTCCTACGGTTTGAGTGCCGACGGTGGTAGGATTTTCGGCACTAGCCACGTAGTTAGGTTGAGTTCAATCGCTTTCTGATAGACCATTTCACCGACTCGTCCAACCACTCCGTCCATCCGCTCCCGGTGTCCCACCACTCGTTGCCACCCGTTGCAAACATTTTCGTATCACCTGCCGCTCCCTCTCTTCCCTCATTGCCATCACTTCCATTGCCACTCTGCCACTCCCTCCGGTCCCGACTCCTGATAATCCCATCTTCTCCGCCATCACCGCTTAGCGCCCAAGTCCCAGTGCCTTCGCCGCACTCGACAGCCTTTCGCGCCCAACCGCTCCCGCTACTCCACGCCCCGCGCCCTGTGCCTCGCACCCCACACCGCACGCCCCCCGCTCCGTGCCAAACACAGCGCACGAATTAAGTTTCCAGTGTCAGAAATTAAGTTTTTAAAAAGTGTTTTATTGCAATAAGTTGTACAGCAGTTGTATACTCGTTGAAATATGAACTTAACGTAATTCTGACATCGAGAAGCGTGAGCAGCGTCTGAAGGAACAATGCTGGTGAGAGCTACTTGGCTCTTGCTTTTATACCATCTAGTTGTTATTCACTAGAAGATCACAAACATGATTTCTCCTTGTATCGTTTCTAGTAAACATCCTGGTCTATATAGGATACCATTAGGAAAGGGGATGTAACTCCTCTTCCCTTAGATTGGAGCTCTCCTGAGATCCATTAGATTCTGTGCTTCGTTTTACATATTTTCGATACAATAAATACAATGGAATACATATAACAGCACAAAATATAATAATACTTAAAATTATGGTAACAGAAATATGTGCTGCTTCATGGGCAGACAGTGTTTCATCTTGAATTTCGAACAATTTTTGTTTACACTTTCTAAATTTGTTTGGTTGAATTCTAGATGATACAGTTTTTGTTTTTCTTTAACGTGAAGTTTGACATGGGTTGGTACATTAAGTTTTAGTGTGTTATTCTTATTTACATAAATTACATTATTAATATACAATACACAGAAATTTCTTAAAATAGTATTTTTTCTTAATGTAAATTCTTCCACTTTGGAATTACATTGATTCTTACCATATACCGTATTATGTGTTATAATAATTATTTCGTCGTATAATTGGAGAGTATAAGTCTTGGTTATTACCGCCTTTATAGTCTGACATGTTAAAGGGTCTTTTAAATTACATTGAGGAGGTTGATAAGGTGTGGTTTTGAAACATATATCCTTACAATTTTCATTTGTCCATATTTGATCTCCATATTCGTTTTCTAATAAGTAATTTGCTGGTAAGTTTAAAGTTATATTATGAACATTTGGAATTGGTATAATACGTTTGTACTGATATTCTGTGGGTCTTAAAATTGGTATTTCTAAAATGAAAGTTATAGTGTCTGTTGTTCCTATTCCATTCATTTTGCATTTTTGTAAAAACTCATAGATATGATTGTATTTATTGAACAGTAGCTGAGGTGAATATAAATTTTGTAATTGGTTTAAAATGTTCATGAATTCGTCGTACTGGAACAATTCAAGGTTTATATTTTGATTCTGAATTGCGCTAAGTGTTCTTTCGATTATGAGCACATGATCTTTTAGCAACGTTATTTGGTTTTGAAATTGGAATTCAAGGTATATTCGATCGACTTCTGATTGTAGTCGTTCTAAATATTTACTGTTTTCATTTTGACTGGTCAGTATGATATTAAGTTCTTTTCATATCTATTAATGGTTTGACTTGCGATATTGGCTATTGAGTTTATTTCTTTCTTAAGAGTTACTTTACTTTCTTTGAAATTCTTTAATTCTTCTTGAAGCATTTCGAGATCATTATTATCAGGATTTCCGGTGACCCACTTAATAATAGTCCCAAGTCCGTTTATTAAACCTCGTTTCTGACGAGTTTGAGTAATTTTGAATATTTGGTTTTCTAAAGAATGCATTTCTCTGTTCAATTGGAAACTAAGGGTTGTATTACCAATCTCATTGTTAATGATTAAATAATTTGATAGAAGGCTATAGTATGCTTGTTTTAATAGTGTAGTATTATAAATGTAATATATTTTATGATAGTGTGATAGTAATTTTACGGGCGTTTGTTCTAGTTCGATATAAGGTGTTTCAGGTGGAATCTCTTGAACATCCAGGCTGAGGGCTTCCTTGGTTAGTAGATAAGTCAGGAGAATTAGTATCCGCATCATGCTCCTGGAAAACATTGATTCTTTTAATGCGGTTTATAGCAATATTCTTAATTTGTTTAGTCTTTTCCACGAGAACTTTAAGTATTTTGTCATTCAATTGATCTATAACGATGGCTTTCTCGAATCTTGGGTGGGTTTTACTTCTTTCATTTTTATAATCTTTTATAAAGATCTCTTGGTCTTTCTGGAATTTATAATTTTGCCTGTCTTTATTTCTATGGTCTAAATTGTTTGTTTCTTTTTCTTTTGTTTTTGACTAACTTCCTCATAGAATGGAAGTAAATGACTTTTATAAAGATTTATAAACTCATTCCTATAATGTTGTTCTAAATCCGGGATTAGGCTGTCATTATCATCTCGAGGTCCATATAGTAGTGTGAATGGCGTGTAATTTGTTAGAGAGTGAACTGATTGGTTGTAAATAAGGGTACCAGTTATTATTAATTCCTCAATGGGCGTCGTTGAATCTAGTATACGTAATGTTCGTAGTTTTTCAATGATAGTGCTGTGGAATCTTTCAATGGGTGAGTTTGATGAAGGGTTTTTTGGGGTAGTAAGATGAAAGGCTACTTTGTGGAGTTTAAAAAACTCTTTGATTAATTCCCTATTAAACTCGTTGTCTGCTGTGATTTTCTGCGGGATATTGTGATGCGAAAAGTAGTGTTTTAGTTTTTTGACTAATGTTGTTGAGTTAGTGTCTGTAATATAGTAAGCTTGGGCGTACTTTGAGAAGAGGTCAATTAATGTTAAGAACTTTTTGCCTTCTAATGTAAGAGTGTCAATAAAAACATGTTCCATGGGCCTAGTTGCTAATAGCGGTCCTTGGAATCTTGGAGTATACGGATGTCTATCATATTTAGCCTTTTTGCAAATTTCACATTTATTAATATATTCATTAATCAACTTATTCATTCTGGGGGTATATGTATTCTTATTGAAATGTGCAATTGTTTCTGTTATTCCATTATGGTTATGATTATGATAGGTTAGTAGTTTTTCTAAGAAATCTTCTTTAGTTAAAAAGTTAGTTAACCTGTTACATTTAGTGAACTTCATTTCGTTAGTAAATATTTCCTGGATTACATTTATGAATGTCTTCTCGATTTCTGGATCGTGGAAGTATACTGCATGGGTCAGTTTTGGTCTACTGTAATGCAAAAGGAATTCTTTTAATTCATTGTCCAAATTATTTCTTTTTAATATGACGTCAATGCAATTAGAGTTGTTGTTCTTTTTTGTCAAGTACTTTTCTCCGATTTTAAAGGTAAATTTATTTTGATATGAATGGAAGTTACGGTCTGAATAAGTTAGTCCGCAAATTGGGTCTTCGTTGGAAGTGTGTGTCGTTTGAAGTGTCTCGTCGATGTCCATTGGCTCGATTTCATTTGTCGCGGGTTGTACTAACGATTTCAAAAAGTTGTCGAGATCGTCTGAAATTGTTTGAATTTCGTAAGGGTTTCCTGGTTCTGCAATTATAGATAGTATGTCAGTTTCTTGTCCTTCATCATGATTATTGAGTTCATGAGTAGGGGTTTCGTCTATTTTGATTCTAGATAGGGCATCAGCAACTAAATTTTCCTTTCCTTTTTTGTACAGTATTTCGTAATTGTATTCTTCAAGTTTAAGTCTCCATTTAGTTAATCTGGAATTTGGATCTTTTATAGAGAATAGCCAAACTAGTGGTTTATGGTCTGTTTCGATAATAAACCTTTTTCCATAGACATATGGTCTGAAGTGTTTGCAAGCTTCTAGAATAGACAAAAGTTCTTTTTCAATCGTAGAGTAATTTTTCTCAGAAGAATTTAACGTTCTTGAATAAAATGCAATTGGATGGCCCTTCTGTGATAGTACTGAACCTATAGCGACATTGCTAGCATCCGTGGTTAACTGAAAGGTCGCATCGAAATCTGGATAGGCTAATACCGGTGAATTTTGGATTAACTCTTTACAATTTGAGAACGCTTCTATATAAGTTGGATCTTTAAGGTTTATGGTTTTCCCTTTTTTCAGATATTTAGTCATTGGGAATGTAATCTTCGCAAAGTCTTTAATGAATTTCCTATAAAATCCCATTAGTCCTAAGAATTGCTTTATTTCTTTATGAGTCTTTGGTATTGGGTAATTAGCGATACATTTTAGTTTATTTGGGTTTGGTTTTATGCCTTCTTTTGTAATTACATGTCCGAGAAAAGGTACATCGGATCGGAGGAATTCGCTTTTATCAAGTTGTACTTTCAAATTATGTTTTCTAAGTTCATCGAAAATTGCTTTAATGTGAATACTATGGTCCTGTAAAGATTTGAGAAAATGACTACATCGTCCATATAAACAAAACAGTATTTGTTAAGGTGTTTTTGCAAAACTTGATCCATCATTCTTTGAAAAGTAGCAGGGGCGTTTTGTAATCCGAAAGGCATCCTAGTATATTCATAATGACCATTTTCAACAGTGAATGCAGTTTTTTCAATACTTTCTTCATCTATTCCAATTTGATGGAAACCTTGTGCCAAATCTAAAGTTGTAAAATACTGACATTTCCCTAGATTGTCTAATATGTCATCGATTCTAGGTAGAGGATATTTATCTTCAATAGTGACTTGATTTAATTTCCTATAATCAATTACCATTCTCCATTTCCGTCGGCCACTAGCATCTAATTTCTTAGGTACTATCCAAACCGGGCTGGAGTAGGGTGACGTTGAAGGCCTGATTATTCCGTCTTCTAAAAGTTTATGAATTTGCTTTTGAATTTCTCCTTTCATCGAATGAGGGTGCCGAAAATTTCTAGAGAATATTGGATTATTATTAGTGGTTCTAATGTGATGCTTTACAGTATTTGCGCTGCTGAGTTTAACCTGGTCGTTATAGAAAATATCACTGTAAATTTTGCTTAAGTTAATTATTGTGTTTTTCTCTTCACTATTCATGTGATCCGTCCTGATGTGATTGACTAATTTCATTTTTGAGTTAGTATTTTCCTCCTCCTTTATTGGATTCTCATTGACTAATAAGTATTCACTTAATGGTTCTGCTTCGATTGGAGTTAAATTATTTAATTCCACTTCAGATTCATTTTCTATTTCAATGTAATTATTATGGCTGGCGTAAATTCCTTCGGGTATTAAGATATTGTTCACTTTTGTTTCTGGTATATAAATATTTCCGTTAATTTTTACTGGGACGAAAAGGGTCTTTGAAATTTTCTTTAGAGGCATTCTTTTTGTGTCATTTAGTTCCTCGTAAAATGGAATTGTTTTTCCTTGGATTGTTAATGTGTTAGTTTGGTAATTTAGAATAGCGCCTAGTTCTCTAAGATCATTAGTGGATATTAGGGCATCATAATGGTTATTCCAATCTAGTACTAGAAATTTGATTGGTTTGTTGATATCATAATCGGAAAATAAAGGATATTTAAATGCTGTATCTCCGTAATAATTTCTTTTTACCGTGGTCAGTGTGAAGTCATAGGGGTAGAAATAATGTTTGAATTTATCTTCAGCAATTTTTGTATTCATGATTGATGATGAAGCTCCCGAGTCTATTAATATTTTTAATCCATTTATAATTACAAAGGGGAGTCTTGGTCCTACATAGCTATTTAGGTGTTCGGCATGTCTGAGGCTGGTATGTGAAAATTTTCCGTTTGGTCACTTTCCTTACTTTCTATTTCCTGGGGGTCTTCCGCGTAACTCATTTCGCTTTCGTTTTCCTGTTCGGATTGTTGGCCTATATATTGAAATAAACGTCCTTCATTGTCTTGGAAGATGTCGGGTGTTTCGTCCTGGTTAAACAATTCTTCAACAATTATGTTGGAGGGTCTCGTTACGTTTTGCGGTCGATTCCTGTTGGTATTTGCCGTTGTGATAGACATAGGTGTAGGTTTGTCAAATCGCGGTTTGTTAAAATGAGGGTTGAATGTCTGACTCCGCTGGGGTTGATTTGGATTAAATTTGTTAAAGGGTTGGTTTGTATTAAACCGATTGAAAGGTTGATTAGAGTGAATTTGATTACTGAAGGGTTTGATTACTGAAGGGTTACTGAACATTTGATTTGGTAGATTTTGATAATAGGGCGTTTGCGGTCTCCAGGGTGTGAAGAGTGGAGCACTTGGTTGTTTAGGATGTCTGTTCTGACTAACTGCGGTTTTCTGGTTGTTTCTCTCATTTGGCTTGTAATTATTTCTCATAAAATTTACATACCTATCATGAGTTTTCTCGTCGTCGAGTTCTATGCATTTTTGTAAGGCATCTTCTATGTTGTTAATGAGGCTGTGATCGACTTTAGTTTTATAGGGCTCTACGAGTCCTCTTTTGAATGCCTTAGTCGCGGTGGAGGTGTATAATTGTTTTTTAAGTGTTAGTAAGGGCTCTTCCGATGTTAACGAAACAGTGTCATTTAATTGTTGCGAGAGCTCCTTTATCCTATGATAGTAGTCTAAGTAGGATTCGTTTAGTTGTTGATAGCATGAGGCTAATTTAAATTGTAAATGTTCTTCCGAACGAACTTGTCCAAAACAGAGAATGAGCTTGTGTTTGAGATCGGTCCAATTTATCATTGTATTATTTTTAATAACTGACTCGGCTTCACCTATTATTTTAGACTGAATAAAAGTAAATATAAAAAGAGTATGGTCTCTTTGCTCTGGGGTCAATGATAATCTAGATAACATTGTTTCAACTTGTTTAATGAACTTGTAAGATCATCACTGGGTCCGGAATAAGTTGGTATCAATTTAGAATATAACTCGAATTTTTCCTTGAATTCCATTGCTAATAAACCTGAATTGTTTTGCATTTTGGAAGTTGTCAAAAATGAATGAAACAGAAAACTTACAGATTTAGGTGTATCACCGTGAGGAAGCTGTGATGTGCTGTGGAGAAACTGCGAAGAAGCCGCGAAGGGATGTGAAGTGATGTAAAGAGACTGCGATGAATCTGCGGTGCTCTTTGATGAAACTGCGTTGAACTGTGGTGAGACTGCGATGTACTGCGGTGAACTGCGATGTACTGCGGTGAAACTGCGATGTACTGCGGTGAAACTGCGATGTACTGCGGTGAAACTGCGATGTACTGCGGTGAACTGCGATGTACTGCGGTGAACTGCGATGTACTGCGGTGAACTGCGATGTACTGCGGTGAACTGCGATGTACTGCGGTGAACTGCGGTGAACTGCGGTGAACTGCGATGAATCTTCTTTATTCTTTCTTAATTATTCTTCTTAATTTTTAATCTTCTTAATTATCTCGTTCTTTCAATTCTTTTAATTGTTCTTATAATTTAACTTAAGTTTAAGCTGGTGAATGTTAGCTAGGCGGTTGACGATCGTAAGTTGATGTCTCTGGCTTTGCTGAACCTTACCGGTGGCAATAGTTTGTTTAGCCGTCGATGATCTTGTTAGGTGATTTCTCTGGCTTCACTGAACCTGCCGTTGATTTTAAGATGGACAGTGCTGCTCCAACTGGATTAAAATCCACCTGTGTTTTCCTGATTCGCGATGAATTTTCCAACACAGTGAACAGCGTCCTACCGACTGCGCCAATTAAGTTTCCAGTGTCAGAAATTAAGTTTTTAAAAAGTGTTTTATTGCAATAAGTTGTACAGCAGTTGTATACTCGTTGAAATATGAACTTAACGTAATTCTGACATCGAGGAGCGTGAGCAGCGTCTGAAGGAACAATGCTGGTGAGAGCTACTTGGCTCTTGCTTTTATACCATCTAGTTGTTATTCACTAGAAGATCACAAACATGATTTCTCCTTGTATCGTTTCTAGTAAACATCCTGGTCTATATAGGATACCATTAGGAAAGGGGATGTAACTCACGCCGTAGGCCCCTCCCCCCACGCCCCATGCCTCTCGTCGCAAATCCCGCGCCTCACACTCCACGCCTGTCGCCCCACGCCTCGTGCCTGGCGCCTTACATCCCACACCCCCGCGCCCCGCGTCTCGCAATCCGCACCGCATGCTCCATACCCCTCGTCCCACGCCCCACACTCACGCCCCACACCGCACGTCCCACGCCCCGTGCCTCAGGACCTGCTCCCCGCACCCAGCGTCTCACACCCAACCCAGCACGCCCCACGTCCCACGCTCCGCGCTCACGCCCCGCACCCCACGGCTCACACCGCACGCCCAACACCGCACGCCGCATGCTCTGCGCCCACGCCCCACGCCCCTCGCCCTGCGCCTCTCACAACGCACCCCGCGTCCCCGCTTCGCACTCCGCCTCCCGCGCCCGGGCGAGATCAATCGCGATGCGTAATGACTTCCGGCGCGCGAAGCGCCCGCGCCCCCTCCTCCCCTCCATCACCCCCTCAACGCCGCGCCCCGCTCACGGCGCTTCCTGCGCTGCGTGGGAGGCGGAAGAATTAGGCGGCGCTCCACGGCGCGGGGCCACATGCCGCCCACTCAAACTGCGCCGGCGTTCCACCAAACTCCCCTCTATCCCACCGCGCTACAGCCAGACTTGGTAGCTTTAACGCACCCTCCTCTTTTTGAATAAAGTCAAATTGATCCGTTTAGAACAAAAGTGGTGTAAGTCAAATTTTGGACGATTGGAGTTAGATGCACTGGTACATGGTTTGAACACTGTCCAATTACGGGCTAAAATGGTGTGAGTCAAACTTCAATATTTCTTAGCTAGAAGCCAGCACAATGCAGACGTGGCCAACAAGTTGCTCATACCGGTGCATGCAATTGTGGTGTAAGTCACAGATGGGACGAAACAATAGCTTCCAGGGGCTCCTATAAAAAGCTTCTTGTTTATCTGCACCTATCACTGAAGAAGCATCACAGAAAGAAAAAAAACATTTGATCGCTTTTAGTGACACGTGCACATGTCAAACCGCAACTTGAAAATTTCTCTCACTTGGTTGAAAACGGTGACAAAGCTCTATTATTCCATCACATTACTATCTCAGACGAAAATTGTGAGTGCCAATTATTTGAATGCAAGTCATACTCTGCAGAATCAGTGTGTGCAAAACTGGTAAAAGTCAACAAAATAGTTAATTACTTAATTAATAAGTAATATTTCAGTCCAAAATATTTGAGGTAAGTTAAAAGAATACATACATACTTCATTTCCAATCATTATAGTTTTACAGCGTTTTTCGTTTACACGTCATTTTCCGGAAAGCATGTTTTTGACACACACCACTCTTTCTCTCGACGGCTCAATTATTGAAGAAGTGATGACAATCTGAATGCAAATCATCGAATAAAAGTGAATTATCGGTTGGTTAACTGTATCAACCAAACGTTTTCTCAATTGGCTTTTCGAAGAATAATAGTGCAATACAAGTTTTTTTATATGGTATTTTTTTAAAATGATTACATACATAATAAACATCATTAAATATTCCATTCAAAGAAAACATAAAACAGAATAAGATAGTTATTTACACCACGTAGCAAAGTCACAATATTACTCAACGTATTTCACTAATAATCAATTACTTAGCTAATAATATGTGCAGTATTGCACAATTTAAACTCACAAGGGCGTTTCGTATAATACCAATAAACTGACGAGACGAAAAGTAAACAATTATTTTTTATGGGTTTACAACGGCTTGAATTTTCTCGTAGATATTTTCCGAGAAAAAGCAGTGAATATTTGTGAAATATTACTTGATGTCAATAAAACGCGTTTCATAATTAGCATTGAATATTAATGTAAAGACAGTTTTATTAATGTACAGATATTCACGTCTCACCGATATAACTAAAATGTCAAAAATCATAGGAATAAAACCACGTTGATAATAGCCTTAAATTCTTTCTCTTAGTTTCTTTGATACTTAATGCCAACAAACCCTCATTTATTACATTACTAGTTAAATATCGTATGTACACAGAAACATTGATTAACGTCAAATAAAATGTTCTACATTATCAAACAATGAAGGGTTACAATTCATCTTCAAAATAACTCGATTATAAAAATAATTGCTCTTCGGTCTCCCGCAAGAAGCGCTGCCAGCATCTTCCCTGCGCAGCAGACGACCCCCCTCCAGCTCCACCCAATCAGCGGAGGGCGACCGCCCCTCCCCTAATTACCAGAACGGAACTTTTAACGAAGCCTCCGATGCTGCAAGGAGCCTCTGAGAGAAATTGCAGGGGCGGGGAAAGGCCTAAATATTGTCTTCAGTGTGAAAAGAGTTAAGTGCTGGTAGTGATGGAGATGTTCTACCCAGTTACAAATGCAGGTAAGTAATTACATACTTCATTATTCACACACAGAATCTCCTAACTTACGTATTTAAAGAGTAATCGTCAATAATAAATTTTATAAGAAGTTATCGTCAACATTAGTGTCGTCATCAATTCATGAATTAGGGCACTAACCTTATCCGGAGATATCTCTTAGCTATTGCTTAATTTCGTTACGCTGCTTTCGAATTCTCAAAAACTTTTACTAGAACCTAATCTGAGAACAACTTCAGAAGCATGTACGGAGCAATGAGGGGATCTACAAGGGAAGTCATCCGTCATTCTTTGCAGAGAGAGATCCAGTTTTAAAAACCGAGAGTTCAAATGTGAGAAATGTTTGGTAGTTCAGGCAGAGATTTAATATTACGTAATAGTTAGAAGAAATGTAGGGAAGTATACAAGTGTGCTGTTATGGCCCCACTATTTTACGATTTGTTTGAAAATGGCCTGGATGAAGTGGGCTATTATGTTGTATCATTCTAATATTGTTTTGTCTTCTCATTTAATTTTGTACAATCTTAGAAAGTAATCCGATTTCTTAAAAAGTTATATTTGACAATATATAGCCAAGAAACACGGTCGCACCCATTTGAACCATATTCGTTTCCCTTTTCAATAGTTTTTTTTATAATGGAATACGACCGGGTTCATTTTGAACAAGTTCCCTCTGCCCTTCTCGGTACTAAATGTGAGCGACATTTTTCATCTCCACAGCTTGAAGCGCCATGAGAATTTAAGAGCAATTGATTGCTGGACGCAGTGAAGCAGGGCCGCCATAAAGGGTGATGAATCTCGTGTGTTTGAAGGCCCATCACCCGCTACGCGAGATGGCACTTGCTGCCATCCATGCTGTGAGGCTCCGGTCGCAACTAACTGCCCTCGACACAGAGAAAGAGACAGGCAGGGAGTGCGTGAGTGGAAGAGACCGAAAGAGAGAGTTTGGGAAAAGAGCGAGAGGAAGGTATAGAATCGTGGAAACGAGAAAAAAACATAAGAATTAACACGAGAGAGAATGAAAGAGAGAGAGAGCGTAAGTAAGATAGTAGAAGAAATAGCATGATAACGTAAAGAGATGATGCGCGAGGATGATAAGTTAATGAGATCAATACAACGATAATTAGATACAGAGAAAGAGCGCGAGAACAAATAAGAAAGAGATGAAAAAAGAGATAGTGACAAAGAGAGAGAGAGGGAGGAAGAGTGCTAATAGTAAGGGCGAAAGAGATGGATAGAATAATTAATATTTCATTTCTCTTCAATGACTTGGAATGAAAAATACGCAATTAAACTTCACAGCTTTAATACACAGAGCAGGTATATTTGTCTTGGAAATTTATAATTCTCATTATTATGTGACGTCAGTTTTGTTTGGCAAAATATGAGATTGTTAAAAGTGGAAACTAAACAACTAATAATAAATTGATAAATATCTTAAATATACTCATATACCTATGGTATACGATCGTTATTAATAAATAAATACAGTTCAATTGGTTTACAGATTAGCGGTGTATGGATTCCACCATAAACTCTGCAAGACAACCACATATCACACCGCCAGTGATCTATGCGTGTGCAAACTGTGCAACGAAAAGTGTACCAAGTATCATGTGCTTTCATGCAAGGAAAACAAGAAAACAATTACGGAGCTCAGCTCCGAAGACTGAACTGTAAACTCCATGCACACTTGTGCGCATTTCTTAATTATTATAATAAAGTTCAATTTTTATCACGGAAGCTTTATTAATTTTTTACCCATATTACGGACAATAAATATGTCTAGCAATATATTACTGACGAGAAAACTTTAACTGCGTTATAAAATTATCTTTTAATTGTATAAGTTTAAATATATTTTGGTTAATCAATAATCCATCATATTGTTACTCTAGAATTAGTTTCAATAAACAGCAATAAATGTAAAAATATAGCTGTATTGCAATTTGTAAATAATTTAATTATTATCAGTTAAATAAAACAAAAAATTCTGTAAAGTGCTAAAAAACAATTTTCATTTCGAAAAGCGTGGTATTACATCACATGACGGAATAGTTAAATCATATTACGGGAGTATTTCAGTGAAATTAATTTGGTGAATTGCTTGCTGTTATCCCTTACTCCACTAACCACCACTTACTATCCTTTCCATTAATTCGCCTGCTCCACCAGAACAGTGCATAATGGTTCATTATAACTCCAGACAACGAGACCTCGGGGGGGTGGGATATTCTGGAGAATCAGTTTACAGGACGAAATACAATGTAATTCAATTACGAACTCAGTGGTGCCAAACTTGTTACAAGTGATTGGTTCATCAAGAACCAAAGTTTTCCTCCGTAAATTACGTGTACAACATCACTAATTTGTCATTTCATCGGGTGTACTATATAAAAAATGAATCATAATCGGTTAAGAATGATGAGTTTTTTAAATGAAGAAGCAATTACAGAAAGGAAAGTAGTTATTCGTAATCAGTTTCAAACGAAATAAGAAATGAATTTAGCATAGTACTGCATGCTATTAGTGTTGAATGAACAAATAAAAATTAGATTAAGCACATCAACGTATGAACCTTCGAAAACCCAATAAATTAATGGAATATTTCCATCAAAGTAGCATAAAGATAAAAAATAGTGTTCTACATTTTTACGTAAAATATTTAAAATCACATTTGAAAATAACAAAAACCACTATATTTCCTACCCTAAATTGAAGCAACTGATATCCCTGACAGTTGCGTTGGCAACTGCAATGGCAATTTGGCAGAAAAAAAGATTCAAAATTCAAAGAAAGGTACATGCCAGAGCTACGAAATAAAATGTGAGCTTCCTCGCGTTATTGACTATGTCAAAAACACGCATGATTTCTGGCTCAATTTTATTAGGTTCATCATGGAAGGATCCTTTTTTTATTTCTTTCGTCTATTCTCAAATTCATCTAAAGTTTATTTTAAATTAATAGAGAGTGAATTATATTTTCTCCAATAATGTACATTATTTCCGAGCCCCCATACGCTTTGCGACTCTCACATCATTCCATTCCTAACAAATGAGGTGTAAATAGAAATAGAATATCAATCATGGCTGAGGAATGGCATTTACCCAATATTAGATAAAACATCTGTTGTAATTCTAGGAAACTAGTGGCGTTACATCAGCACATTCTTTCTCTCATTATTTATAACTTTTGCAAGTTTTGAATTTTCAGGGAGGTAAACGAAAATGAGACCTTCGTCATTTTAAATGCCCTTTACTTTATGAGAGAGCAAAAATCAATGGACAAATTTGGAGCTGTTTAGGGAAAATTTTGAATATATTACTGGGACTTCGTGTAAAATAACCCCAAAATCCATAACAAACTCATAGGCCCACGAGTTCGACCAAATAGGGGAATATCAGCTGAACGCTTTAGGCGCTAGCGTTGACCACAGACTGACAAAAAGGCAAAGGGACAGGCGGACAAGGAGATAAACAGGAAGACGGACAGACAGACAGAGCCAGATGTTTTGCTGTCAGTCGAATTTTTCGGTATTAAGAACTCACAAAAAAGATGATTTTTTTAGTTAACATATTTGAGGAAGTAATTTATGAAATACAGAAACAATATTTTCTTCACTTTCTAACAATATTTTTTTTCATGAACGGCAACAGTAATCAATTTGTTTGGAGTAATAAATTATTAGGTACGTAATGTGTATTTAATTATGTTTTTGGTTCGATTATGCTCGTCAGTTCTCTCTACAATCGTATGTGAAATTCTGGCATGGTTGCATAACTATGCATATTTAACAATATTTTTTCATAAACGGCAACAGTAATCAATTTCTGTTTAGAGTAATAAATTAGTATATAATGTGTATTTAATTACGTTCTTGGTTTGGATTGATTGTGCTCGTTGGTCTCTCTATAATCGTACTTGAAGTTCCGGCATGGTTGAATAACTGTGATTCAGATTTTAACAATATTTATTTCATAGAAGGCAACATACATTTTTATTTGGAGTAATAAATTAGTATTGAATTTGTGTTTAATTATGTAATAGGTTTTAGTTGGTTGTGCCCGTTCATACTCCTTAATTAATTACTCGAATGTCGTGCGTGGTTGGATTTCTATGCCGTGTTTATCTATATTTATTATATTTTTATTATATAAACGGGGGTTATTAACTTAATTTGGGGTAATAAATTAGTGATATATGAGTAGTAAAAATTCGTATTAGTTTGAATCTATTTTGCCCATTTTTTTACGTTTGGTTGTGCTAGCTTGACAGTCACACCAGCACAACCACTTTTATTTCATAAACGGCAAGAGTAATCAATTTAATTTGGGGGTAATAAATTAGTAATAAGTACTAAATATTCCATTTGGTTTGGTGTCATTGTGCTATAGTGGTTGTGCCAGCGTGACACAGCCGTATCTGAATAAAGCTGAGGAAGACGACTTCAGGTATTTCACCATCTAATTACATCAACAACACCTCACCAGCATTCCCTCAACTTTCCTTCACAGTTTTCTGAGTGGCGTTTGCCCCATTGTTGCGCTACTCTCATTTCATCGCTTCAAATTTTCCTTCGGTGACGAAAGCAGTTAGTACAACCCGAGGGTTGAAACATATACGAGCGCAGTGACCCTGGTGCGGCGCCGAAGTCCACTTTCGCTCGTCCCGTGGGCGCAGGCGAGTCGTCGCAGGTGACGAATGGGGCCGAGAGGGGAGACGGGGGTGCGTCGCGACGCCCGACGTCGCCTCGTGATGGATGGCGGCGCTAACCGGCGTCGCGCCGCCCGCCGCCCGTCCGGTGGGACGGCCGTCCACGCCCGCGCCGCCACGCAAATTGGACAGCAGAATTTGTTGCCGGAAGGTGCCCACCGGATGGCCGCTTCTACGCAGGAGGGCCAACTGCACCTCTTCCACCGCCTCGGCTCGACCGAACAGCTTTTGCTCTCTGGTTTGCTGTATCAGAATATGCCGATGGAACGATTTCCTCCAAAAATATATCTAACAAAATTCCGTTTTGCAATACATTTACAATACGTAATTACAAGTTTGAGACTTGCCCCTGGTTGTTAAGTCATAATTTACTAGTGTTTGGCAGGCGACATTTTGTCACAGAGGGATTTGGTTCTGCCGATCACCAGGTACACGAAATATTTTTGACTGCATCAAAACGCAACCTGCCGAAAAACAATGCATGGACAATCACGTGGAAATGTCACATATGTAACTTCATTGTATAAAATTTTCCACAATTGACAAAAAAAGTCTCTTTGAACCCACGACAGTCCTTACGATTTAGTTATCATTAGACATCGGATGTTTAGGCATTAAAAAATCGTCTTTTAGGCGCCTAAAAACCACTGAAAATGTCAAGAATAAGAAGAAAAAAGGCACCGTCATAAATTACACTCATAAAATAATTAAAAATTATTTGTAAAACTCCATACATATTTACAACTCTTCTACATTTTATTACCATTGCAATATATTACCAGTAACCTTTCAAGGATCGCAATTTCAAATCTGCAGCCATTGGGAGACAAAACCAGTTTGAATACAGAGAAGAATTTCTGAACACCTACTGATGTGTTCGGCATGCATTTTAGAAGTCCAACATTAGCAACACTGAAACTTTCTGGGAATTTACATTTATTTCCACTCAAAAGATGCCCTCAATCGACCATTTTCTTAGAACATGACTAGTGTTTTTGAAATAGGGAAATGGAGAAAAATATGTTGGTATACTTTCAGGAATTCTCTCGTATTTCAAAATACGTGAATTGAAGGTTTCCTAATGAATGGTCAGGTTGGACCATGGCTGATTTTCTGATATCTTAGCTTTGTATATAAAAATAATATACATAAAGCAAAAACGTGCAATAATTCTAAAGAAAACGCATTTATGCTAAAATAAGCATTATAAAACTCGTCATATGCCATCATTTGTCATGATTCGTGCACATATATTATCAGCCTTTAAATAAATTCGCTAGAAAAAATAGGCATTTCCCTAAACATCTGATGTCTAGTTATCATTTTTAGTGTATCTTTCCGTGTGTGTGTCTCTCTCTCTCTGTCTCACTATCTCTATCTCTATCTCTCTCTCCCTCTCCCTCTCGCATATTTACATTGATGATAGAGAGTTATGTAATGCTACAAAAAATCGACGTCTATATTTTCATAGAAACATATTTGTGAAAGCCTGAAACCAAAAAAGATATGTTTTAAAAATTTCACCCTTCAACTCGTTCACATCTCTGAATAAAAATTCTAATATAAACATTTGTTTTGGTTCTTAATAGAAAAATGAAGAATTGTAACTTTCACAGGTTTTTTGTGAACTTGTGTATTAAATCGGAAGTCTGGATAAGATTCGAAATCGGTTCTGCAATTGTTTTGTGGCATGAAGCAGTGTAAGCATAAAAAAGAGTAGCAATCTAATTTACTTTAAAATTTCTGATTTTTCATGAACATGCAAATACTTGAAAATTGCCAATTCGTATCTCCAGAAATTTTGCAGCAGAGAGGATTTCTTAAGGGGTAGCTGAAGAATGAACAGGATGTAATTTATAATATTATAATATTGCGAAATAGTTACAAATAAATGTCACACAACAAGTTTAGTCATTCACATTAGTTACTTATTCACGGACACACTTAAAATGTTACGTATTCACAGGCCAGTCAAATAAATTCAAACAATGACTATCGTACGTCAAACGAAATTAATGATTTGAATACACCAATCCTAGACTTTCGAAATAATGATTACATAAGCAACACGAACAATTTATTTTTATTATAATTTTGAAGAAAGAAAATATAATGTGGATCTAACCGTTTTAATTCTTTTAAAAAATAAAACGCTTACAACATAATTTAAAATATTTATGCGTTGATCAGAAATACAGGAAACAAAAGGAAATCCGCGGACCACAGTTTATGACACTTCGAATTTCGACTTGATAAGTTATATTTATTTGGTAAAAAAAATAAAATCTGTATATGACATATGGGAGAGGAGATTATCTGCGCACATTTTCTTGAGGTCCAGAATTTTAAAAAAAAGCGCGAGATTAGCAACATTAGAGATGGCGGTGTATGACGACTTCCGGTGGATTGCGACTTCCGGTGCCGACCTACATGCCGGCTTCCGGGTATTTTCTCATTTAGGTATCTTCCACCTGCAAGGCACCGCCCCAGCTGGGACAAGCTCTCAGCTTTCAACTTGTCTTCCGTAGTGTGTAGTGCGTGTGCGTGTGTCTGTAAGTGACGAGGATAGAACAAGAAAGAGGAAGGAAAGATTACCCGCGATCCGTGGCTCGTTTGTTAGGGTACTGCCCTGTCAGTCGCCTGGTGATGATCGGAGAAACCATGGAAAACTATAAATTGGAATGTAATCATGATTATTTCTGTAGTTATAGCCTTTGGCAGTAAAAGTGTCTTGAAGCACGATGAAAGTCTCACCTTGAAATGATCAACATGCTAGTACTCTACAGTGACTATTCACTCGTGAAATTAAAACCAATAGTGTTTAACTATACATACAAAATCCCCAATCAGGGCGATGTATTTAAAAAAACTTTATCGCTTTTTCTATCCGATTTTTCTTACCGCTTCTTCCTACTGGTCAATCATAAACTGTGTCTCATCTATCTAAGGAGGCGGTATACATCGATCGCTATGTTGATGTCCAATGAACTGCGTAGGCGCTTTAACATAACCTCATTGATTTTGACTCAGCTTTCTGTTATTTTCAATATTTGGCGATTTTTGGAACTCTGTTAGGCGTAATTCCACTCATGGAATAGTCCTATTAAATACCACTCGTGCTTTGGAAATTCTCAGATTAATACTCCCCTTGCTACGCGAGTCAGGGATTTATCGACAATCTCCAAAGCACTCGTGGTATTACCTATGATACATTTAAATTTATATTTGTCGGTATACTCATTGTTATAGTATATGTCTTTACGCGTAATTTTCATTGATATATTGTACTTACTAGGTGTTCTAGGCATTTGAATCGAAGTACGAATTAAATGTGACGTCTGCAGCAAGAGTCCAGAAATTACTCACTATTTGATTTTTCTAACGTCAGATTTGATAATAATGTGAAAATAATTTATTGTTTATTATAAGTGAAGCTCTCACACCAGTCATTTAGGTCAACTAAATGCTGCGCATATTTTAAATATAAACCTTTTTTAAATTACCCTTTTTTATTTTCTACAGGCCTTGGGAGTTCCTTGAACACGAGCGTAATCAGCAACCCAAGACACACGTGCCACACAAATGAAATTCACTTGACTCTACCACTTCTCCTCAAGACGGGGTGAGACCACATCACACCTCCGAGCAAAGACAAACATTGCCCCTTCCCTCGGACGTTTTCCATTTCTCTTCTGTCAGTTCCTCTTTCCGCCTCGGAAGGATCCTTCCTGGGTGCTTCTCAACTTTTCTTCACCTCGCGCGGCCTTCCGCAAACATCCCTAACTCTTCCGGCCCTCCCGACCCTAGGGGAGGGGGGAGGGAGGGAGGGATCAGGGCTTCGAAGCCCGGCGGGGACGGGCGCGGCGGAGGGCGATCCGCCACAGCGGATGCTGGGACTCCATCAGCTCCGCGAGAGAAAGGCGTCGGCTCGTTTGCGGGGCGGATTTTAATCTCGGGCTCCGGAGGGGAGAAGGCTGTCCACAGTGGGCCAAACTAGCATGCTAGATTGCTATTTGACTTTGAAGCAAACGAACATATTCAAAAATTGAGAAAAATGTACTCGTAAAATTTAACAAAATAATAAAAACGTACTATTAACTTCGTTTTAGCATAAATGTTCTACTTTTCATTTTTTAACATCGAAATTCGTGTTAAAATGTCGTTTCCTGCGTAAAGACATTGAAAGGTTGATTTGAACTATGATCCTTCTCTTAATTTTTAACATCCAAATTCACGTCAAAATATCGTTTACTGCATACAGCCATATTAAAAATTTGATTTCAACATAATTGACCAACTTAAATTTTTTTAACATCAAAATTGACGTTTTTGCTCAGTCTTATTTTGTGAGTGGGAAGTACCTACTCCTTTTCACATAAATTGTATATAATTTTTATCTATATTTGTAATACATGTAGTAACGTTCAACGTCCACATATTTCATAACAAAGTGCGATTGAACTCTTAGAGTTTTAATTACACGATGCTTAAAAGATACTACCAAAGCTCAAAATTTACATTTCTTGTAGGCAGGTGATTTTTTTTCGGTTTTCTCAAATTTGGTTATTATTAGAGTTTGTAAAATTATTTTGTATTTTAAGTAAATTTATTCTTCAAAGAGGGTTTTGCTCCAAATGATTGTTATTCGATATGCCCAAAAAGTTGTCTTACTTTTTGAACAATAATTTGAAATTTGGTAAAGGCCGTCTTTGAAGAAAAGAGAGACATAACAGAGATTTCCGCATCTTTTGACAAATGAGCAACGCGTTTGTAGCCTTATTGGGTGAGTGAGTGATGTAATAAGACATCTGTAGAATAATTGTGTAAGAGAAGCTCATAGAGTTTCAAAGTCCAGGTGATATTTCTTTAATATACTGAAAATTATGTATTATTTCATTGGTATTACCCATTGACTTCTTTACTGACTTTCGGTAGCGTATGTAAACTCCATGTCGTTGAGGTACACATATATTCTTCGTAATCTCATATGGTGGATTCTTGCTCAAATTCGAAAGGAAAGCGTTTTTAGAGTTATCTTCCTTGATTCCATAAACAATTAAAAGATGCAGCGGTGAATTGTGGGATATGTACGGATAACTATTAAAGATGAATGGACAAGCTCCCAGACCCAAGTCAAGATTCGAATACAAGATCCTGCAAAATCAACTAGTGATTCTGCAGTAGTCCTTTTCTCTTCCTATATGGTGCCTCAAATACGATCTTTCTGGATTATGAGATTTCCCTTACATGGACATTCTACGGTTGAACTTATTAGATATTGAACTTATTAGTACGTTTAAAAATGTGTATCCAATGATTTGAAGAAGAGAGTCTTGCAAGAGATGGCTGGCATTCTTATAAATTAAATTATGGGGACAATAATTATGTGCATATTTACAAATAAAATGAGCAACGAATCAAAAGTAATCACTACGAGACAAAAGAAAATGTCTTTTAAAGAAGTCCTGCCATACAATTTAACATTTTCTGATGTAATACAATTTTTTTATTATCGAAAGAAAATTAATGTTACTTGATATGGCTCGTTTGCGGCATACGTTCATTATGTTTGAAATAATTTTAAAAAAATCTGCAGGATAAAATGCAAATAAATGTGAAGTTAATACATTTTGATCTATTGCTCATCATAAAACAAAGTTCGTTGATTGACTAGTGATTCCAGGCGCGCCATATGCTAAGGTTATTAATTAGTCAACTGTTAAGGCCGTAAATTTAGCCTTATCGCGGCATATAAGCATTTTTAACGTGGGTGATGGCAGTTTTTTTCCTACCGTATGACGAGATCCAACGCCGACCTGCCCTTCGAATCGTGGGGTTCTCCTCAGCTAGGTATTTTTCACAAGCGAGGGAACGCCTCAGCCCGGAGAAGCTTCCCAACTCGGTGGCCCGGCATGCGTGGAAAGTGTAGTGCTTGTTAGTGTATGTAAGGGGAGGGGATAGAACAAGGAAGAGGAAGGAATGATCGCGAATGGTCCGTGAACCGTTTGTTAGGGTACTGATCGGGCATTTTTCTGGAGTTGATCAGAGAACCCAGAGCAACCTACCGCTGGAATTCTCCTCTAGACAGCAACTGAATTCGACTTACCTGTCTAGTTGGTGTCGAGAATTCAATCGCCGTCGGGACACGAACCTAGGATCTTCCGGCCATAGGCACTGTCAATTGATTCCTTGAGCCACCTGAGCTAGTAAGAAATTCCGTGCTGCGTCGTGCCACCGCCTAGTGCATGTGTCCCCTTAAGTGCGTCTTTCGGCCCATTTCGGAGCAGCGCCGAGCGGAAGGAGGGGAAGTTACTCTGGCGGTTTTCGCCGCTGAAATGACAGGCTCATTAGCGCCTGACAGAGAACGGGAGTTTTTCCCTACGGCCGGACTAATTTGCGATAATTGAAGAGACTGGGAAATGAGCAACCGACTTCATTTAGGGGTTTAGGACGCCACGAAACGCATGGGCCTACGCCATATACACTTGTGTTGATCGTTGACTTGACTTTCATTTCTTAACTCGTTATTTCCTTTCATTAATGAAGATCAAATGCCTGTTTTTGTCATTAAAGTGGTTTAAACAAAACCACAATAATTATCTAAAATGAATATTGGATTTCTTTTTAAAGAGATGTAATGTTACAAAACACAGCCATTCAAAGATTTGTGAAAGTAAAATACACTTAAAATAAAGAGTTTTCTACTATCATTATTCTTAGAAACTAGTTCTAATTGTGGTAGTTGAAGTAATTGAAATAGTTTGATGAAGAAACATATTTTTGAAAAAGTATTTGAGAAGGTGTAGATGCAAAAGCCAGCTTTTAAACTTCTCAACATTTATTAGTTTTCCATCCCAATTAAAACACAATACTGAGCTAAATACCACATATTAAATTAGAAGTAAAGTAAGTAAGTATTAGAAGTAAATTAGAAGTAACAAAATGGTATGAAATTGTTGTTATTGGTGTTTCAAGAAAAAAATAAATATTGTTTTACATGTGAGATGCGAAATCAGAGATTTCCAGTCAACTAATGGGATGTTAGTTTTGCGTCCGCTAGTTTGTAATTAGTATTCAGAAAACTTATGAGTTTGGCGATCCGAGCGGAAGAAGTCATAGTTCCAGCACTCATTCAGCCAGTGTAGATGCAATAGAACTGTAAACCGACGCTCTTTCAGAAGTTATGTTTACCTATGGAGTGATCTCTTCTCAGTACACATCGTTGCGCGACTAAAGCGCCCTTGCGTTTGAAACGAAGTTTTCACAAAAAACGAGAAGTGTCCCCGTTAGCACAACAGAGATATCTGAATACTCGTTCGCCTTGTTTGATGTGAAGCTTCATTTATTTGGGAGTCTTTGGGTAGTCTTTAAGAAATGTAAAATAAAAAGACGCAAAATAAATATCGTTTACATCTTTGCAGCTGTAACTGCGGAATAAAAAAAGAAAAAAAAAAAAACAACTCAAAAGTGCACCGTTTTTGCGTGTATTTTTGACGATGAGAAAATTATGAGACGTTTTTTAAATAATAATATTCAACGCACATTCATATTTCATTAATCATGTATCCTTTTTCACTCATTTACACATGACACATGAAAGTATGTGCTATTGTAAACATTCTAGGTAAAAAGCTAGTTGTCTCTCATGCCAGCGCCTCTAGAGGTACTTCGGGAAAAATTGGGATTAAAGGTGCTAAGTTGCTTTTGCGCCGTAAGGGAAGGAAGTCTAAGGTAGTGTGTACCGTGCTTGAAGATTTTGGATACGTAATTTGGAAAATTACATATTAGAAAAACAGGACCTTTAATAGAATTACTACTTTTACGTTGTCCTTAAGTACATCAAAGGTAAATGCTGTGAAAAACTATGTGCAAGGTTGTGGCTATTAAAATATCTTCCTATTAGTCTGACACATTCAATGACTGCACTCAGCTTTTGTTGTGGTCTTAAAAGTAAGTTTAAAGATGTCAAACAATTTACTTTTGCAACGTGAAAAAAAATTAATCTGATGGAACTCGGGTTTTTACCATGCTAGAATTAGATTTATTAAGCGAATTGTTGGTAAATTATTTTCCATATTACCAAATTGGGTTAACAATTTAATTATAACATATTTACCAGATCTTATAAATGCCCTCAGGAAAGTAAGTGCCATATTGCAGCACTTAAATGTGCTTTTGTCTTTTAATTATTATTTGCCTCCTCTACCAGTCATTAGTGAAGAGAAGATTGATGTTGAGCTTAAAATACAGCAAGTTAAAATATTAATTTATATCTTTCTATAAAACTATTGACAGTTTAACGACTTTCACCAATGTAAGGGAAAATATGCTGTGTTCTAATACCATTAGTTATAAACCATTTGTCCGTCCATCGTCCCTCCGAATACAAGACCATCTGTTCTAGCGTTGCTCAAAGAGTAGCGGGCTGAGAGACGCTAGCACTTTTCTTTCGCGCCCTGAGAGAAGTCAAGTCTCCGTCTGGTTCTGAGGCGTGGGCGTTGCAGCCGCCGGCGACGCGGCGTGTCTGCTCTGAAGAGGATCGGTGGCGGGGGAGGGGGAAGACGAGAGAAGCGACGAGGGCCCCACGTCAGCGCTATCGGCGAGAGAGGATCTTGGCAGCTGCGATGCAGCGGCAGCGAACAAGTACCTTGAAAAGCAGCGAGACCGCACCGACGTACCGGAACTACGTGGACGTAAACTTTTTCCACAAGCAGAAAAAGAGATATTATTTATTACAGTTACTCTCTGTATTTCGACTGTGCGCCTCTGACCAGGAGGTCCTAAGGTTCGGGTCCCGACGGTGAAAGGATTTTCGATACTAGTTTCATAGCTAGGTCGAATTCAACCGCTGTCTGGAGGAGAATTCTAGCGGCCGGCTGCTCTGATCGATAGCTTTCCGTGGTTTCACCGATCAACACCAGGCGAATATAAGGAAAGTACCCTAACACACGTGCCACGGATCGCGCGCGATCTTTCCTTCCTCTTATCCTGACTCCTCCCTTACTTTCATACACACTTAGATGCATTACACAACCACATATGCTCGGTGACTTGTTCTGGCTGTGACGTTGCTCCGTTGGTAAAAGATACCTGGTTGGGGAGACCCTGCAAGCAATCAGATAGAACGGCCTCGGATCTCTCCATCCAGCGGGCGAAGATCACCGCCACCTCCCGCGATGAAAGCGTGAGTAACACTTACGGGACAAATGACAGTTCACAGGCCCGGAATCACTAATAAATATTTTAATCAATCAATCGATTTCGTGTCAATGTCACCCGTCCAGTAATTCAGCGGTCAGGGTGCAAGAATGCTAAAAGAGATAGTGCAAAACTTATAAACAACACTGTGAGTCACTACGTCGCCTGTGCGATTGCATTCGAGTGAGTCCTTATCAATCAATTTTGCTCGTGCGATGTCAGGGGAAAAGAAACAACGTGAAATATATATCGGATAAATTTTGAAATTTAGAGGTTTAAAAATGAAAAAAGTGCCTCGTAAACTCACTTGTCTCAGTAATTCATCGTGGTCTGCTCAACAATACCACACAAAATGCGAACATGGAAGAACAAAGAAGATTGTCATTTTCCAAAAGTAAGGAATCACCTGTCTGTGCGAGAAAATCTTATTTTCTAACCCCTGATGAATATGACGATTTCACTCATAGTGCAGAAAATAGTTTTCATAAAACATCGGACAAGAAAGACTCCTTTTCATTAGCAGAACGAAGTAGAGTTACTGTTGACCGCATTTTGAGGTTTTGTTTGCGCACCGAGTCTAAGAAACAATTAGAGCGAACATTTCTTCCTTTGGTATCCAAGTGACAAGAAGTAAAATGAAGGGACATTTAAAATATTAATATTGTGTGAAATGTACAACGGAGTGATTCACAAACAATTTAGAATTAACTTCTTTGAATGTACTGTTATATTTCACATCGAGCGCTGGCGTAGTGCAAGTTTGTAATAAATTTATCCATTTCGCAATGCACAGAACGTCCATAACCGGTAAATGTTCTGCATTAGAAGAAAAGCGTCGGCATTTCGATGTATAGATACTTTTAGAGCTTTCCAAATCACACAATAATTCATTTAGAAACGTTTATCAGTCCTAAAAACACTTTATTCAAAATCGAGGCTGTTCAAAAAAGTTGTAGGATTATTTTACATTTATTCACAAGTCGTCTGAATGTGAAATTAATTTTCCCATAAATTTTGCTTATTAAAGTGAGTATATTATGTACCAACAAATGCCAAATATATCGATGTTCTAATAAAAAAATACTGATATTTGCACATACGTTGATGAAGCATTACTATTTCTTGTCATCTGGGGTGAATGCAAAATAAATTCTTATTAATTTTTTTGTTTTCGTGAAGAAATTATAGTGAAAATAGGATTTCAAATCCAATATTCCATATTTGTTTGCCCCCAAATTGATAATGAATTAATAAGATAAAGATACAAGCAAGAAAGGGAACAAAGAAATAGATAAACTCATAGATCAATAGAAACCTAAAATTAATTTGCAATGTAGAAGTAAAGCGGGAAGTAAAGTACTGCACTGAAATACAACGAAATATGGAAGTAGCTAAAAGCTGTAGTACGAAACAAAAAACCTACTTCAGAGGGACCTAATCGCAATGTAAATGATAAAAAGGAAAGAAATAAATACAAAAACACGTAGACCAATAGAAACCTAAAATGAATTTGCAATATAGAAATAAAGCGGGAAGTAAAGTACTGCACTGAAATAGAACAAAATATGGAAGTAGCTAAAAGCTGTAGTACGAAACTAAAAGCTACTTCAGAGTGACCTAATCCAAAAGTAAAGTACTGCACTGAAATAGAACGAAATATGGAATTAGAAATGTAAATAAATAAATAAATGCCTTTTGAATACGGAAGTGGCCATTTTAGGGTGGACGTCCCAGCAATCCAAGCAGTACGTCATTCTCCGGCAGAATGTGCCGCGCTGGATCTAAGCGTCAGCAGCTCCGCTCATCGGGGGACGGAAGGGAGCGCGGTCAAAGCGCGTTTCCGCGGGCGATCAGTCCCAGCGCTTGATGCGCTCCATCCATCGTCATCCGGCGGGAGGCGCCGCGCGGCGCGGAGCGGAGCGGCTCGATTTTTCATTTATAGCGATGAAGTCTAGCGATATTTCTCCTTCGGACGCGTCCTCTTTGCTTCACCCTCCGGTCGCCCTGCCAACCGTCCGCTCGCTGCTCCCTGCGTGCTAATGCTCCCCGCGACATGCCCACGCTCTGCGCCAGGGGTGCCCAATATTGTCCGCCTCAAATATAATTGTATTCACAAACTCACTCTCTACAATAAAACTATGCTCCAACAAAATTTCAAACTCTGAAATAGCTGTCAAGATTCAAGAACTACATCATCTCATTCAAAGGTTTGGTAAAAACCTTGTTATCTTCTGGATTCCTCCTCTTCTGGATATACCACTGGCTGCACCAGGAAGTCAGATTCCAACATCACTAGTCGACCTCCAGTCAGTAAAAAATGTGCATAACATAGCACACACGACAAATGATATCTGGAAGTACTTGTATGGAAAAATGTAAACCAAGTGGAGCGAAGATTGGAAAATTTATAAGGCTAGTAGTATTCATAAGAAGATAAAAAACTTCTACAACCTGCAATCTTCAAATAACTGTGCCGCAAAGATCAAGTTACAATCACCAGAATTAGATCAGAACACACGAGGCTTACTCACCTCTATCTAATAAACAAGAATTCTCCCCCAATTTGTAATATATGTAATGAACAAATAACAATAATACATATTATTCAGCAATGTCCTATGTACAATCAATCCCGCCAATCAATCTTAGAGAACTTTAATTCTGACGCTTTACTTTATTCAAGCTACCTACAAGAAAAAAAATTAAAATTTTGCAAATCAATTAACCCTCGAGCGGGCGCGCCTAATTTAGTCACACCAGCGGGCGCGCGTTGCACTGCGTGCAACACCATGATTTTTCTATTTTACATGCATGGCGAGTAAATATCTGATTATATAACTATAGTATAATAATATTTAACACATTTAGAATGAGTGTGTGTTGTAACATTAATAATTTTTTTTATTTCTACGAGTAATACAATTTTTAAAAAATCCTTTGCGTAATTACAAATGGTAAACTTACATAACTTCAAAATATGATTTATTCAGTATTAGAACATGTGATGCAGTGATAAATACACTTTGCATGCTGTTTGCAAGTGAATTGTCCACACATTTGACATCTGAGTGTTGTTGTCGTATTCTTCACCCGGCCGCACTTCACGCATTTGCCGCGTTTTCTGTTTGGTTCTTGCTCTTCTGTGGACTCTTCCTTGCTATACCGGCTCAGAAATGCACGGATGTCCAAAGGAAGTGAAGAAATTTTTGCTCTTCTAACCATATGGTCTTGAAACAGCGAAAATGCCAAATTGTGTAAAAATTTTCTGCGGCTTCTTACGCAGTCTTGCATGTTGCTTTTCAAAAGAACGTGTGCATTCACACCTGCAATATCCAAAACTCTGAAGAAAAGAGACATTGGCCACCGTCTAGTAATTCTTGACACGGAATACCAACTGCATATCTGATCCACAGTATCTACTCCTCCTTTTGTAGCATTATAATCCATGATGATGCATGGCTTTCTCGTATCACAGTCAATGTCAGGTTTGTCATGCATTGTTGAAAGAAGCACGACCGCTCTACTTTTCTTGGGCACATAAGAAACTAGAGTAAAATCTTTCTGGAATCCAAAAGTAGAGGATTCTACTTCACGTGTTTTGTTTGGTAGAAATTCTGGAGGTATTTCTTTTTTGTTTTTTTTTTCAAAGTCCCTAATGTTGTCAAACCAATATCTAACAGCCGTTTTGACAAACAATAGCTTGTGTAGTAATTGTCTGTTGTCACGTTTCTGTTGGTCGTATGTAAATGTGAAACTAGTCTCACAACAATATCATCCGGAGAATTTGACATTTGGTAAGGGCCCCCTTCCTTCTGCTTTCCGCAGTACACTTCTAGGTTCCCAGTATAAAACGTTTTGGCACAACATAAGGCATAAATCTTTAGACCGTAGCGTGCAGGTTTGTTTGGAATGTACTGAACAAAACCACACCTTCCTCTGAATGGGTGAAGCATTTCATCCACTGTAACAAATTCACTTAAGCTGTAATTTTTTTTACAGTTTTCTGTGAACTCCTCCAATATTTCTCGAATAGCAGAAAGCTTATCATTTTCTTGCCGAGCATGCCGCGTTTCCTTGTCATCAAATCTGATAGACCGTAAAAGAAACAAAAATCTTTTGTAACTAAAAGCAGCCCTCACAATTTGCATTCCGCTTCCATCTGTTTGCCACAGCTCCTGGACATTAGCATGCTGCCCTTTCTTCGTCCCAATCAAGTAAAGCATGCCAATCACCGCTAATATTTCCGTTCTGTCTGTTTCTTGAGAATCTCTTTCACGAGAATACTGGACTTCAAGTTTCTTGTTTGCAATGTACATGTTTGTATACAATACAATCTTGTCTATTATTTCAAGGTCTATGAACTTGTGAAATGCCGATATTTCATTTAGAGCATCCTTTGCGCACAATTTTGGCCCTGGTAACACTTTCACTAAATTTTTAGATCTAACTTTTGAAGTTTTGGTCAGAGGACTCTTATTCCACACGTAACTTTTATCCTTGCCGGTGAAGAAGTCATTTCCGATATGGTAGTTAATAATTTCACTTTCACTGTCGTCAGATAATTCCGAATTACTCAAATGATCATCTTCTTCAATTACTTCATCACCGCTGCCAGAACTCTCATCAAAACATATTTCAACTTCATCATCCGAGAGCTCTTCGAGAATTCGTTGAATATCATCATCCTTCACATTGCGAGACCTATATAAACGAGGAATATTTGAAATTAAAAAAAAATGCAAATCTCATAATATTATGGTTTCGTGTTATTGGAATTAGTGCGTGCTGTAGGTCTTTATCTATCAGACACGAGTAAAGAATTTGGCAAGTGTACTTACATCATTCACAAAGAGATCTAAACGCTTTTCTCACTTGAATAGGCGAAGAACTTACTATGTCAGCGTCTTTTTGGGAACTGACAACGATGCCACTCATTGCAATATCGCTTGAATGGACGCAATACGATCTGTTGCGAGAAACGTCTGATAGCAGGAAGACGTGCCATGCGAGGGGTTTCAGTATCGCGTTGACTCACTGGACCGGGCGCGCGTGGCACGGAGTGCAACGGAAAGCGTAGGCTGCGACAAAAGGCGCCAGGAAACTGCTATCGTTCGGTTGACAGACATATTACCAACACAGTTCGATGACTAATACTCTGCTGTTGGAATACTTTCCGTCCTCAGCAACGAAATTTTCCGTTAATATTAATGAGAAGCAAAAATGTATGGGTGTTGCACTCCGTGCAACAGCGCGCCCGCTCGAGGGTTAATGTCGAACTGTAAAACAAACTGTAATATTTTTTTAAGCATACGTACTGTGTAAATTATCACATGTAGTAAAATATTTCCAACCCCTGGTATAATATAAACTGTAATGTCTCACTATTCACTGAACAAAAATGTATAATTGCAAAGAAAAAAAATGTAACCATGCTATGTAAACTTTCAGAACTTTGTATACTCAATGTACGTACCTTATTGTAAAATTACAGAATAGTCGCTAATAACCTAGCAGTTGATGCGACTATAAATAAATAAATATAAAGACAAATATTGTCCGCACCCGAGCCGCATATCTAACCCTGGTGAAATGAGTAGCAAAATTTATTTTTGGATTGTAAATGACGAAATTTTGAATTCGTAATTTGAATTCGCGCTTTCATGTTTCATAACCAGTTAATTTGAAGTCCTTATATTTATTTCGTTATTCCTTCCCGTTAGGAAGTGCTACCTTTCAGAGCTGATGACAATATTACACATTAATTTTTTGTTGCTCTTCCCTTGCTATTTGTCCTTCTTGATACAAGTTGTTGTTTTGAGGAAATAGTATTATTTTAGTCTAATTGATGTGAAATTTCTCCTTAAAGCCAATAATTTAAAAGTAGTTGTTAATAGTGAATATTATTGGATTATAGTGGTTAGATCGTAGTTATAGATATAATTAGATCATATGAGAATTATTTATGGAGGTTTCAATCTGTGTTTTGGAAATCGTGAGCTTATTCCATTTTATTTTAGGTAGTTTCTTCTGAATTTGAAGAGTGGCTAGGGTTCATAAAGTCTTCCTGGTTTCGAAGTAATTACGAGAAACACTATCACTCTCGATAAATCTTGGGTAGTACATTATATAATACAACTTAATTTAACAACACGTTTGTAGCATCCACATCAACAAATATACCTTATAAAGTTTCGACAAGTTTACAGAGATTCTTTAGGATTGTCACAAGAACTGTTTAAAGTTTTATAATAATAACGCAAGAATTTAAAATTGTTAAAATGTTGGTTCCTTTAGTGTTGATGAGCAATTGGTTATCAGTTAGGTTAGGTTAGTGTATTTGTGTTTACGAGAAACTATTCTTCACACTCGCGCACAGGTCAAATATTTGTTTTTCCATATTCCATCTCGTATGTAAGTTTGGAGTTGAATTCACTCGCTTTGCATTATCACCGAAATTGTTTGCATTATCACTGGAAGTGGTCACTGATAGTGTTTTGAGAGTAAATACAGTTCTTGGCACACTTGGGAGTGGTTGCGTGAATTATGAGACCGCGGACGGTTATGGTAATAAGTACGGGTGAAGTTTGATTTGCGTGGAGGGATGAAGTGAATTATGCCTTTTCATTGCGGAGCCATGTGTATATTTCTCGGCTTAGTGAATGTCAATATTCAAAATTTTACAGAATGGGAGGTTTTCTTACACAATCGAAATGCCAAGCAATGGTAGGCCAATATGGTAGGCCAATATGGTTGGCCAATATGGTAGGCCAATGGTAGGCCAATCATGTGAAATTAGGAGACAGGATCGACTTTTGACTATGGCCTTTCTTACATTGAAAGAAGGGGCTTTAAAGCACACATTGTCCGCAAACCAAAAATCTCTCAATACTGACATTGGTCTTTCTTGCACTAAGCCGGATATTTAATCTTTAATGTTTATCGCGGGAGATTATTTTACGAGACTCAACTAAATGCGTATGCACGTTCATTGCATTTAGCACGTTATGGACGGATTTATAAAGTTCATTTGGGAGACTTTTAACTACGCGTCAGAAATTAAGTTAAGATGCCGGGAACCGAATTTTGATTACAGGAACCTGCCTATTATCCCTATATAGTATTTGAGTAAACTCCTCTAGTGTGCGTGTGTGTGGAATTCCGTCTCTCACGGTTATACCACTTACCGTGAACCAATCGAGACATATGATGTGTCACTGAACACGTCTCGGTCTCCTGTTGGTGAACTGATAATTTGTCTTCCAGTCCAGCCATAAGATTCTAAGAAATTGCCAAAACCGTGTTTTTTCGTGTTGGGATGTTTGTGAGTAGAATGGGAATTAAATCAACGCCACCTAAATAGATCTACGAAGGTGGCGTTGATTAAACCCCATTACTCCGTGGTTATTTTCAGTCCACGACAGCATTATTTTCTTCCATGAGGATGGCAACACTGATTTTTGACAAACGAGCAGAAATTAAGTGAGTATTGCATGGCAGAATGTGTTGTAAATTCTTAAGTGTTTCAGTTGGGACGTGTGAAGTATTTCATGCGTATTTTGTATAAAGAATTTGCAACATGCCTGGGAACATTAAATTTGAAAAACGTGAAGTGAAGTGAATAAGAAGGAAAGAAGAACTGTAAATACTAAACAATACATTTCTTAAGCGTGCAAAAATCGATTTTCAATTTCATATGATTTACAACTTATACAAATAAACATACAAAATAGTAACCATTTAATGCTTATATACATTTGCCTTCAGAACAAAAATCAGACTGAGTTTGTGAAGATTTAAAATCTTAAAATAGGGGACAAATTTATGGAAGTGTTAAGATACTCAGGGGAATCAAATGTAGTGGTAAACGATTTTGCGTCAGAATTTTCCGAACTAATGGAGAATGATCTTATATTAGCATTAGAGAATAACGCAGAACAACATTTCAGGTGATCATTTATGTTCATATTGGAAAACAAAAATTAAAAAATAGAGCTGTGCTGACGCATCAATCATACATCTGTATTTTTTACAGCGATTATAATTTTGAAATTGTAATATTATCAATTCATATCCCGTTTGGAGTTAATATACAAGGCCATTGAGTGTTGGGTATTTTTGAACAGGAGTATAACATTAACAGCTACTACGATTCATTGGTAAGTTCAATGCCAGATATTTTAAGAACATATTTGAACCAAGCTACGCATGAAAGAAATTTTAAACACATGAATATACTTTTAGCACAGTTTACAGCGTCGGCGACGCCACATTCAGCTACTTGAAAGTATTTCCTTATCCCAGTTCTCATTTGAGGAGACACATTTCTGGACAACTCAAATTTGCTTCTTTGCTAATTTTAGGATATGATTTATTCCACAGACACAGAGATCCCAAACGCAACATCTTCATAAAGCGGCAGTAACATTGTTCTAAGCTCATACCAAGCATTCCGTATGCATTGGATATGTCTGGAGTACGACCTTTCGCCAATACGTGTTGGACTCCCCTGCTGTAGAAGCTGCCTGAGGGCACAAGACGTGCTTCTCGGGATCCTGAGAGTTATGCCGGAGCTCCAGGATATTTAAAAGTCAAATACTGATGCTTTCATAAGTTACGCTAAACAAAAATACAAAACTACATGTCGCAAATAGATACAAATTTATTTACGAAATTCACTTTCCTTTTCAAGCCGCTGGAAGCAGAAATTTTGAATATGAATACGTACACTTTATTCCTTGCACGAAATTTTGCTTCACGTATAGATTTTCTGATTAAAATGCAATTAGTAATGCATACCATACATTTTTATCATGGTTTGTCGAGTCACAACTTCGCTGAATCTACATAATTTTAAGTTCGTTGCCCTAGAATATATTATTTCGAATTAATGTTTAATAAAAATCTAATAAAAATAGTTAAAGAATTAAGATATGTCTTTTACAATGTGTTTTCTGAATGTGCAAGTTTTTGCATGTTTATTGAATGTTTGTATGAATGTTTTGAATGATTTCCTACACGTATCTGTTGAAGAAACCTTGTACTCGGATTTTGTAATCAAGTTTTCACAGTATTAAATACGACCTCCGGTCTTATGCTAAGTTCTACAACCAGAAAATAACTTTTTGTAATCTACACAAATCTCGCAACCATATTCCAAACTACTATGATTCTGGGTACTGACATAATCGACGACCAAGAAGGGAGAAAAAATGTAAAAGACACAGAGAAAGAACAGAACATTACCAAAAAGTAAAGGAAACTATTCTTAAAAGCATATCTTGTAGGAAATCATTACACCTCTTTCCTAGCCTAGGACAGCTTTGAATAAAGTCTAGACAGGATTGCTTCAACGATTACTATTTCCACTTTTATATTCATAGCATAGATACAACAAACAATGCATTACGTGTGTGAATTTTCAAAGAGATGATTTCTATTTTGACTCTGACTTTTTCCCCCTTTCTAAATAAGGTAAAGAAAGTACTCTAATCGTACGACATAAAACGGCCAATTTTCGGCATAAAAAAAACTCTCATTCTCGAGTCCAGGTTACGAACAAGTGGATAAATCTTGTCCTTATAAATAGTACTTTACTTCCTCTCAACACATTGTATAGTCAGAATTCTTGTTCATTATTCCTTCCTAAAACTCGACAGACGGCAAAAGGTCCGTCTGCCTGATTGTTGCTTAGTGGTCAACACTAGCGTCTAAACCGTTCAGACGATTTTCTCCATAACAGATCTTCCCCAGATGATCTAAACCAGCAATTGCCAACTGGACAATGAATGACTTCGGAGTTGCTTTGCTCTCCGAGATACGGCGCTCGGAGAAGGAGCCTGAGCAAAAGGGGGGAGGGAAGGAGGGGCAGACGTGGGACAGCGGTCGGAAACCTTGTCAATGGATTTTGCCGGTATTTCAGGGAACATAAGTGGGAAGATCTACACCCGTAAATTTTCTTTCTGTTCGGGAAGAAAGGTTTCCTTTTGTAGATACTGGAACAATGGCGAAGTGTTTAGTGTGTTCGAAAAAGCTGTAGTATGTTAAAAATTCCAACCTACAGATGCATTATGTAGTTTTGTGACCCAGAGGAATCAGCCAGATTAAAATAAATTTTGAGAATTTACATTGTTCGCAATCATGGGATGAGTAAGGAATCTGTAGGTAGAAGATGATGGAAAAGATACTGAAAATTACGAGAATTTACAACATTCTCAAACAAAATTGTACTTAAAAAAATCAAGCATTGTGTTCAAATTCCCTCACGTGAGCCCTACCGGGTACTAATTTGTTAACATTAATTATCGTTTCAGAACGAACTATTTCTTTATATTATATACTATTGTATAAAATATTATTGTCCTAAAATGTGAAAAGTGCCTTTTACAAAAATATTATCTAATAGAAGAATGGAATGAGAATTAGAGTACTGGTTGTGATAAACAGTCGAATATTGTTTTGAGTTATGTAATAATGTATGTACGCAACATCTATAATACTTCGTATTGTTATTTAACCATAAACATTTTAAATAATAATTACCAGTTAAAAATATAATTATGGATTTTCCAAGTAAACCTGTTTCCCTCACCTCCGTACCCTCATTAGAACACCGTGCGCTCGCCGCCGCGTCGTGCTCTGCCGTTGCTCGGAGGAACAGTTTGGAGCAAGAGAGCAGTTTTCGTGACGTCACAGAGCACTGCGTTGGCGATCGCTGATCTAAACGAACTGGAATCTCTGCAAGTTTGAAACGGATATTTTGTTTTGAGAGGGCTCTGTACCTGAATCCTAACCATATTAATCACAATTTTCTAAAAATTGACTCCAATTTTTATACTAACCTAAAATGGCGTAAAGAACTCTGAATGGGGCGGGTCTCATTTTTGCTGAAATCATTGATTTTTTGAAAATTTATCTGTATAAATTCAACATTTTTAGTCGTCTTTCTGCTACTACAATATTGAAGCGAAAGATTTTCTCCAGAATAAAATCTGTTGTTCTAAGACATTTTGAAATAAGTTCATGTACAATTTTTCGAAAATATGAGTCCTTTTCGTATAATTTTGTGTAAAATGAAGGCAATTGTTAAAAAAATATTTTCTGAAAAACAGCTAAAAATGTTTTCTTTACATTTTTTCCTCGTATGTATTAAATAAAGTTAAAAAGTGGCGTTGGTTCCATCTATATCTCTAAAATTTAGAAAATATATAGCATTGGAAAAATTCAATATTGAAGATAGAGATTTTTCTCTTAAAATCTTTTCTAGAAAAATAGATCTAAAAAAGTATTGTAAAACAAATTATCTAAAACGAGCAGTTTTTGCGTAATTTCTACGTGAAATTGATGCAATTTATAAAAAAACATTTTCTAGAAAGCGGGTTAATTTTTTTCTTTGAATTTTTTCCACTTAAGAAATATTGGCGCAGTACTAATTTTTGTACTCTCTGAATATTTGAAAATTACAAATTCTAAAAATAATGCCAGAAAATACGTGCCGTTGTTGATCCATTCGTTTTTTTTGGGTTTGAATTTCTAATAACTTCCAAACTTCATTACGTAGACTGGAAGAAAACGACTCGTGTGAATTTCGTAATTGTTGCTAGGAAAAAAATATTTCAGGCAGTAAAGAAATAGGAGTGTTATACGTTTCCCTTCATACATAAAACCATTAAACCTAACGACCTATAACCAATGACACTACCAATAGGGAACCTTGACTTCTCATTTGGGTAATGATAGTAATGCAGATGTCCCTCAAGATGATGGAAAGAGAGACTGAGCGAGGAAGGGAGGAACTGTTGATTCCGTGCGTGTCAACCATTAGTTTCGTAAGTGTAGTGAATGTTATACCTCGGTAGTGGCGGTGTCCTGTCTCATTGGATCGTGAGATTTGGTGCCGACTTACAAATCGGTTTGCAGAAATTTCCCTTTTGCACGGGGAAGATATCTTACCCAACCATACGGTACTGCATTGGTATCTGCCTGTTAATTATAGGGGTAGTCAGAAAACTTTACCTATGGTCCGATTAAAATAAGTTGGTGATTGACAGTTGCGAACGGAAGGGAGTGACGTTGACAGTTTGCTTACCAATGAGCATGTGTTTCCGGGACAAGAAAATCAACATTTGAAATAAATATTTATTAAAGTATCCAAATCATACCCTCATATTGTATAAAGCTACAGCTTCAGAAGCACAAACGTCAATCATCAACTTATTTTAATCGGACTATATCAGAGAAGCCGACCGCTAAACTTCCACTCCAGACTGTGAATTCGATTCAGCTCCGTAGCTGGTACGAAAATGTCGCGTTTTCGGGACTCAAATCCTAGTCCTTTGCACTCGTAAGGCATGTGTGAAATGCCAACCATGAATGCACTGTGCGGTCGGACATTTTTGAGCACCGCGAGGTCCTGCAACTCGTAAGGCATGTCTGTTACATGCATGTCAACAATGAAAACTTCATTTACATACCAGGAATATAGGCGGGCATCTTTGGCATGTCCTACGAGTTAAATAGGGATTTTGGTGTGGCATCTGAAACATGCCTTACGAGTTGTATGACGTGTCACATAACACACTAATACGAGCTAGTAGCTATTATTCTCGTGGTATCTCTGACATGCCGTACGAGCTGAAGGACGTGTTTTATGCTCGTTGCTTACGAGAGCAAAGGGCTAGGACTTGTCGATCAACTACGTTTCAAAAGCCATGATGTTGCCGCTGAGCAATCACATGAGTTTCAAGGTCATGGGCATTTGCTACATAGGTTGAATAAAAAGTAATGAAAATATTTCTGTTACATAAAGCCGGTGAGTCGGCGTGAAATTAGTTTATCTCTCCACCCAAGGAAGTATTAGGACAGGAAAGAGAAAGAAAGACCACGTGCAGTCCATGGATCGCTCTGGAAAGTACTGCTCCAGCGTACTTAAAAGAAAATAAGAAAACCATTTACCAAAGCATCGAACCTTTGAAATTTTTACTCAGTGAAAGGCTTACTTCAAGATATGGATTTGTTGTCCAAATTTCACCTTCATCGGGAATAAAACTTCAGCCTTCACTTCACGTCTTCCGTAATAAATTCCCAAAAACATCTCTCTATCTGCAAACCAATCAGTTGTTGTTTCAATGTATCCTGTGAAATAAATAATCTTTGAAAACAATGAGAACAATAGATTCTACAGTTTGCTTGTTAACTTTTATTTTCCAAGATGTATGTAGATGCAATTATTAAAATTAATTTCAAAGAACGCAGCACAATTTTATAATTCATTGACTGTTTTTAATCAAGCTATTATTTCGCACATTCCGTACACAAACTTCGAAAAAAATGTGAGTTTTTAATTGAAAACTCACATTCACAATCAAACAATTTTTAATATGGATGTTTCAATTCAGTGGAAAATTAAAATCATTCAGAATTAGTAATTAAATACATCTATATAAGTTTCTTAGGATAAAAATCACACATTAATGTATAACAGGTGCAAAATTCTGCATGGCAGTTGCATCACCCTCTTTTCATAAAAGAAATGAGAGATGTACTATTTTTCAAGGATTCTAAAAAGACATAAATAACGCTACCCCAAAGTACGAGTACTTTAGGAAAATAATCACGTGCAGATGGGCAACTATTAAATTATTTAATATAAATCCACATAACTATATGGTAAAGTTGCAGATTGTCTGCCTTGTTTCAATTTGTAGTAATGAAGCGGGCCGCTACTCGATTGTCTTAGTTCTTTAGAATTCACGAACATATCTCCCAAACTAGCATATTAAATGTTTACTAGCGTACCCGTTCTAGAATTCTCGCATGTTGATTTCCACCCTTCCCTTATCCATTTCTATATCCTTTCCATTAAAAAGGAAAGTTGTTAATGAAACCTGTTTATTTACTTAAACAGTGTATAATCGTAACTTCTAATATACTTGCAGTACATCAAACAAAAATTGAATTCGCAATTAATTATGGAAAACCATTTTCAATAACGGTTTATTCAGTATTATAGAGAGATGTTCTTGGAATAATTCATTCTTCTTTAAAACCAATATTTGAAGTAATTATTCAATCGTCCTTGAGAGTTAGCTTTTCGCTTTCTTTGATAGTCACAAAATATTATAAAAGATTTTTACTCTTGAGGAAGCCGAGTAAAGTTGTGCGAAAATACCGGATTGGGTAAGTAAAACCCTACTCTTTACAATATTATTTCACACTGATTTATGAGGTTCCCTGGTTTTGGAGCAACAGGTCGACAGCTTGCTGAGGTGCGAAAATGGAAAAATTATTTGTATACTATTTGTATTAGTATTGAATTATTTTTTGCATTCTTACGTATCTTAAGAAATAATAAAACTAATATTTTCACATTTGAGTACTAAATACCGTTTGTTACCATTAGAAACAATTGAGTAGGCATACACTTCACTTCGGTACGTGGGAATGTTTCTCAAACGATGTTTGCGTATTGAATATCTTAACCAGCCGACACCTTGAGTTTATTATCAAACGGTGTATTATTTACTATATGAGTTTACAGCTGGGCGTTGATGTACACACTTCCAGATACCGCCAACATTTAAATCGTGCGTTTGGATTGCCATCGTTGGTAGTTGTCGAGTGACTAGCCTTATTCTTTCTATAATATTAAATTTAGTGGCTTTTTTAAATTAATTCAAGTAGAATTGTAGGCAAGCGCGTTTTGATTTTGGTTTTCATTTACTTCGAGCTGTTGTACTTTAGCTAATTAAAAAAAATGTCTTTGTGCTGTGCCATAGCATAAGTTTTCCCCTACTGCCTCCGCGTACCCCTCTCGCATGTTAAACCCTACACTCGTCTCTATTCTCCTATTTCCATTCTAAGAGGAAAAGTTGTTAATCAATTTTCTTTTGTTAAAAATGTAAAAACATTTTTAGACAAACCAAGGTAACTTGCAATGTAGGAAACTTGTAACGGAGTGGTAAAATGTAACTTGCCACAGAATAGAATTGACAACGTGGGAAGATCGGTATAAGGAAAAGTGGAATATAGACAATAAAAAATGTCGGTATAGTCATTGACACTAAATAGTGGAGTAGGTTAGAGAATCTAGATCCAAAATAGTGAAAAAGTGGTGCTGATTGAAAATATTTATGACGAAGTGAAGAGGCAAATTTGGAAAATGAGGGTTTCTTCTATTAGTTAGGCAAGCAAAAAATGTGTAAAACAATTTACAAATAAAAATATTTTTTACCAATACAATAAATCTGAAGAGAATTGTGAAATATGGCAAAATAATACTATAAGAGATTAATATTGTTTAGAATGATTTAAAAATTCCGTTCTTTACAAAAATACGAAGTTTTTGTTTCATATTTCCATTGCTTATTAAACGCAATGCCGTTAGAAATAAAAAGTATCAATTTTTATTTGTAGTTTTTCAACAAATGTTTCTTGAATTTAGGAACTGAATTAAGTAATATTATGAGATGAGAAAATAAAATCGTAAAAATGATTACTTTCAAACTACTCATAAATTTCAAACAGCTGAAATGAACATAAAAATCAAATTCATACAATTATGATTTCCTAAGAGACATGTCAAATATAAGTTGGAGAGAGCGCTGAAGAGCTTAATGATGATTACAGTTAGTGTTCTCTTTGAAGAGAAAAGACAGATGAAGTTGATAAGTCACCGAACATTTAGTAGAATGTGGAAACAGATAAACGTTTTGAAAATTGTAGTGTATATGGCACAAAGATCTCAAACGCTTCAACAAAGGCTCTAGCCGGATAAGATGGTAAAAAGTGCCCCCGCTTGAAATCGAAAAGTGAATCTTTCCTGAGGATTGTGACCACGAAAAAACATTTTTTCATGGACTTTTAAATTCCTGCCTCCCTCACATCCACCGTAATAACGAAAAACGTGTTTTTTAACTTTATTTTTTTCACTGACTCCGCCGCATGAATTTTCATGGAAAATAATGAGTATTTATGTAAAATTTACTGAATTTTTCAAAAATAAATTTTAAAAATGTATTAGTCGCGAAATTCAACCTTTTAAATGGATTTGAAAATTTTGAAAATTTTGAAATTTTTTTAAAGAAAGTTATTATTCTACCGGGAGCACGAGAAAATTCTGAAATGTTGCCCTAAAAATCATCTATCTTCTGGAATGTTTTAAGATTATTATGGTTGGTGCACCATGTCTAAAAAAATTAAAATACGTATTTTCGTCCCATTCGGCGTATTTTCATGTACAGGGTGACACACAGGACAGGAACGGTTTTGAACTGCGTAGAACTGAGAGTGCAGTGGTGGGAGGTGGGCGTGGTGGGATAGTTCTGCTCTATAAAAGACGCCATTTCATTTACTCAGTCCCTATAGAGCAATGGGACAAGCAACGTCGATTGTCTATGACAGAGAAGTAATGAGTCTAGTACAGCTACGCAGCGATTGTTTCAGTCACGGTTCGATATTGGTCGACATGGAGCTCTTCTGAGCAATCCTCATATGGGTGAAGAAATTCAGATCGACAGGAAACATAATGGCTAAGAAGCCTGGCCCGAAACACAGTGTAACGACACCAGAAGTAAAGTCTAAGGGAAGCGGTAGTCAGAAGCCCAGAACGGTCAGCTAGACGTCATGAAGGTGAGCTACGAATCAATCGTGAATCGGTTAGAATAATTTTGTGTAAAGAATTAAAATTCCATCCTTACAAAATGCTAAATCGCCCAAAATTGCCAAAATCACCCAGATTTACCAAATAATCCCCCAATTTGCCGACGACACGGCGCTAGTTTTCTCAGGACCTGCTCTATACAAAATACGTAACACAATGCAACTATATCCAAATCTAATTGATAGCAGGGCCGCTAAACTAAAAATCCAACTTAACCCATTAAAAACCGCTTCCAAATTATTTACCTTCAGAATTTACACTTCTCCAACTCCCTAGACATTAAACAACAAACCAATAATCGGTCATCCACAGAGCACAATTAAATATCTTGGACTTAACAGAAACACGAAAATTAAGTGTAAAAAACATTACAAACTAAGTTTGTCAAGTAAAAATAAAATTACAAATAAAACCTATTATCAACAAAAACTCCTTACTACCACAGAGTACAGCCATTATAATACAGGCGTGCCCCATCTGGATTAAAGCCGCAAAAAACCACCAAATACAAATTTTCCAAAATCAGTATCAAGAATAATCATTAACGACCCTTGGTTTGTCACCAACGACCAACTCCACAAAAAACTATCCATCGAACCACATTAGCCAACCATATTAATTACCTCGCCTCCAAATTTTATTTTAATAATGCACTACACCTCGCCCGAAATCCTATACCACCATCCCGAATTCAAAACAAATTCCCGTTCCTAAAAAAATACACTGAAATTGACAATTAACATAAGTTCCTCGTCTCTGTATAGATGAAGCATAGCATGTAAGTTAGTAGTAAGCATCCTAAACATATTAGTCTTCGTCTAATATGTAATATTCTATCTTCATTAATTATAGGATTTGTATCCTCGTATCCAAAAATTAAATTCAAAAATTCCGCTGGCCTTATTGTTTTTGCATTGTATCTTCCGTGAGACAAGTAATAAATTATGGCGGCAATGTGCAAGCAACATCCGATTGTACGAAGACAGTTTTCACAATTGCAACAACATGTTAGTTTTCCTGAAGATCCAATGGTATGAGGTTTGTATTCCACAAAGCATTTACTAGATTTTTCTTTTCATGTGCCGTGAACGGACTTCGAACTTGAGGGTGGTTGGCTTTAATTTTAAATATTGTAAATCGATGTTGTTGTTGTATGTAAACATTTCTGCTAAATATGAAATAGCCTTGACCTAATTGATATGTTTCAGAAAAAATAAATAAATCTTCTTCCGTGAGTTCTGGAAAATCAGGAATATCTGTTAGAGTTACATTTTTGAAATCGACTTTTCGTCGGGCCCATCTTTGTTCTTCGATTTCGTTGGCCAGGGTATTAGTTGTAGGTTGTTGAAGTAACATTCGTTGAACAATATATTCTGTTCTGCTCATATCGGAAATCATTTTTGGACCAAAAGCTTTGTTCAAATAGCATGCTATTTTACAATACAAGCCTACCTTTGGTAATAATTTGTGGTCTAATTGGTGATGCAAGAGTTTATACTTTTTAGCAATGACTCTATCAACTGCTTCCACAACCCAACGAATCTTCGTTACGAAACGGGAAGAATTAAACTCCTCAGTTGTTAATTGCTTTCGATTACCTTTCAGTGCAGGCATAAGAACAATGTACTTTTTTATCTTCTAAATATTTTTTGGCGTCTCTAAAACCTCTGTCTACTACGCAAAAGTCTCCTTCCCGTAATAAGTTCTTCAGACCATGTGGGTCGGATGTTACTTTTGTCATAATCGTAGCATCCTTTTCAGTAGCATAAAATGGTCCCAAAATATTCGGGGAATTGAAAAATAATTTTTTCTACAATTATAGCACAAAACATTAATTATATTTACCTCGCTATTAATTTTCTTTTACAATTCTGACATCTCTTTCATTTCTAATTGTAGTTTCTTTTCTACAAGTTTTGCGAATGAATTTCATACATTTGATACATTTTCTATCGTCTGTAAACGTAACCTTTGTGCTAGGTTCACCATTCTTGTTATTCGATGATATCATCATGCTCCAAATAAATTATAATTATAAATTATAAATATAATTTTATAAAATTATATATTAACTTAAGTAACAATATTTTCAGTCACATTTTAAAATAATATACTCGGCATTCCCCCGTTTCAGCTAGTTTTTATATTATTGCGCCATTGTTTAAAAATAGAAGAGTAACCCTGATAATCTCTTCCCCCATATGTCACATGCAGTTTCTACTGTTTTTTGACCTAAGAAATCAAATCGATTCAACAATGAAAACTTTATTTTACACATCAGAAAAATACGTGGACATCTGTGGCATGCCCAACGAGTTAATTAGGGACTTTGGGGTGGCATCTGAGACATGCCCTACGAGTGGTAGGCCGGAGCACATTACGTACTGATACGAGCTAGTAGCCATTATTCTCGTGGCATCTCTAACATGCCGTAAGAGCTGTAGAAGGTGTATTATGCGCTTTGCTTACGAGTGCAAAGGGTTAGGCGAGTGGCTACTGCTGGCAAAAATAGTGATATATGATACTGAGGAAACGGATATAAGTGACAGTGGAAAACATGTAGATGATGCGAGAAGCGCCAGGCCATCATATGAATTTGGTGTTCCTCCACTACCGAACAAAGACACTAAAGCAAATTAATTCTCAATCAAGTTCGCTAGCATGTATGATGCGGTAGGCTAATGCTTCTGGTATGGGCGGACGCGCTGGAGCGCCGCCTCCTGGCTCCCTCCCCACCACCTTCAGCTACCCCCTCTACTCGCGAATCCCAGCGGCCACCCTGGAAAAATCCAGCTTTCCAATACCGTCACATACTTAAAAATATTACGGAAATGATTAAAAGAAAATAATGAAGATGCTATTTTTGAAGAAAAAAAGGATAAAAAAGGTGAAGTTAAATAACAACTTTCTTTAAAAAAAATTCGAAAATTTCAAATCCATTTAAAAGGTTGAATTTCGCGACTAATACATTTTTAATTTAACAGCAAATTTTACATAAATACCCATTATTTTCCATGAAAATTCATGCGGCGGAGTCAGTGAAAAAAATAAAGTTAAAAAAACACGTTTTTCGTTATTACGGCGGATGTGAGGGGAGCAGGAATTTAAAAGTCTATGAAAAAACGTTTTTCGTTGTCACAATCGTCAGGAAAGATTCACTTTTCGATTCCAAGCGGGGGCACTTTTTACCATCTTATTCGGCTAGAGCCTTTAACCCAGATATGCCTGACGTCCTATATTTAGGTCACTTGTGTTGTCGTTAGATTTTTAATTATTGAGTTGGGTCCTTTTGTTCCCGAGAAATGGCAGTAGCTCAGATTCCGTCTGGAGGCCTCAAATGACCGATACATGTTTAAACCTTATCATTTCTGTAGTGGTGTTTTCAGTTGCGAACCCTTGAAATTCAGCATCCTCAAAAATGGCTTCGTCATCGCGTACTAGAGAAGATAAGTACGCATAGTTCATGTATTGTGAAAGGAATTAGTTTGCAATTGATTTTATTCGAAAGAAAACATTTCAATAATCATATTAGTGTATAAGTATAAACAAATTTAGTATTTATTCGTTGGATATTATGTGTGGAAACTAGGTGTCCTATATATAGGTCGCTAGGAAAATATACCACTTTTCCCAAAATATACCACACTAACGCGGATAATTGATTTCAATTTTTATTAATTTTTTTAAACGTATTTTAACACATCTTTGCAAAGTAATAGTAAATAATGTAAATTTTACATTTTGCAGTACATTTACACTGTATGAAATTTTGACACTTTGGAAGAAAGACATGGGTTTGAGGGGTATTGTTATTGAATGGGTATGTACCAGTACACAGAAGAAGAATAAATTGAGAAAATGCACTTGACACTCGAAACGAACTCGTCATATCAATTACTAGAGATCGTTTTGAGTTTATTATGACAAATTTTAATGTGTGCGATAATGACGGTCTCAATAAAAAGGACAAGTATCCAAAAGTTCGTCCTCTGCATGATGAATTGAATAGCAAATTTTCAGAGCCAGAGAAAGAGACGACGACGACGAAGAAGACGAAAACGAAGGTGACGAAGAAAACGAAGACGACGACGGCGACGAAGAAAACGAAGACGACGAAGAAGACTAAGACGAAGATGATAAAGATGACGAAGAAGACGAAAACGACGAAGACGAAAAGGAAGATGAAGATGATGAAGATGACAAAGAAGACGAAGAAGACAAAGACGAAGATGATAATGATGATAAAGAAGACGAAGACAATGAAGAAGACGAATTTGCCTTCTATCGAAGTTTTCATTATTACAGTGCCCGTGAACATTTATGTTGTATCGTCAGTGTACATTTGTGTTTACTTTGTAAAACAATTACTCTTCATATTACACTATAAATATTGCAAAAATTAATTTACTCACGTTTACAGGTAATATTTTACAACTGAAAGATTATTAACCAACTTGTGTCAAATAAAATTTTTTAAACTAAAATATTTTACTTTGTTCACAATACGCGGTCTTCTGTATCCCGTATTTGCCTGACGACCTATATGTAGGACGGTCGATTTTAGCAAAATGAACAATTTATTAAAGGTTTAATTACATTTTTTATTGTTTTATTAACCTTATACATAGAAAAAAGTAGACGGAATCCAAAATTTCCAAAAAAAAATAATTCAGGCATATCTGGGTTAATTAACAGATGCAATACGCGATGAGTCACGCCACCAAATATCATAAATTTGCTGCTGCTATTCTTTTTCTACATACATAAAAATACTAGTGTTATAATTAAAGTTTATAATATACATAAAACTGTACTAATACCATTGATACAATTCTTACTAATGTTATTAATAAATTGATACACTTTCTAATTAAATGCAAAATGAATTTGCTTTATTAAAATGAATTGCACAAAATAACACCTGAAAGCGTACGCATTTGAAACGGTTTCCAACATACCAAACTCGACCTCTAATCCCAGTTTCTAGTTTTAATGAAACAATTTTAGCACCAGTGCTCTCATAAATGCGTTGAAAAACCATCGTCATAATGAAGCTTTTTATAGCATCCATATACATGGGCTAATCATTATACCGTCGCGTCGTGTACAATAATTGGATAGTAACAATATTGAAATATTTTAACGCACCGAAGTCGCCGCCACAACTTCGACCTCTATCGTCTCCGTTCAAACAAGCAAGCTTAACTATACAAAATGCACATTACATATATAAGTTATTGTACATTTTTATTCTGTATGTATTCTATTTCAACGGCATTCGTGTGAGTGCACGTTCTCAGCGCCCCAGTTCCTGGAACTTCAACACAGCCGCGCTCTGCCCAGCCGTTCTCAGAACTCCTGCCCCCAGCAGCACTTTCCGGCTTTTCTTTGTTCAAACGCACTATCATATCATTTAAGAAATAAATCACGCTACATGCACGTAAATTCTTAATATTTAATAACATGCACTTTGATGTAATGTTCTTCAATTAATAAAGCGAAATCCATCATTGTCCCAATATTACGTGGCTTCTGATTGGCCATTCCTAACTTTGCGCGCGGAGGCGCCGCCACGCGGCCGACAGCACTATATGCGCACTTTTTCTTGATACTCCACAGCGAGGGGTGCGAGGGGAGACAGGTTTCTGTTCTGCAGTGAAGTGCTGTCAACATCCACAGGAAACTCAGCGTAAAACCGCGTCTTGGACTAGATAGCAATGAGAAACAACTCAAGTTTTTTTTAATTCTGAAGAAATAATTAATAATTGTAGAAATTATTGAGTAACAAAAAGGTGCACGGTGCGCAAAGGTCGTTATAAAGAGAGAGCGAAAACTGAGAAGTCAGAATTTTAAAGGAATAAGGTGAGCAGCACTGCAAAGTAAGCCGTGACGTTCCGAGTGGGGCTCATGTTTCCTGCCGAGCCGTGATGTGCCGGGCTGAACGAAAACTAGGGAGCTGGAGGATTCAGAACTAGTGGTATACAGAATGGCACAGATTTTCCCGTATTAGCTTTCTATTTTCTTGGGTCTTTGCTAGCTGTTCGGAATTGCCACATACTCTTTCTTGCCAGCTACCATCTATCATGGCCAAAAGTACATTTTTTTGTCATTTTCTTAATTTTTCGGTTTCCTATTGGTAGAACAGAAACATTAATTTTAGAATATTAAAGAACACAAAAACCTAGCCGAAAATGGCAATTTTCTTTTAAAAATTATGTGCCGTTTAAGAGAAAATGGCGTTTTAGCACTACTAAAAATGCGAAATTTGAAGCTCATTTTCACAGAAAATGATTGAGTTTTCAAAATACTTTATTTGAAGTTATTTGAAGTACATACACTCACAAATATAATTTTCTTTACAAATTGTGGATAATGTGCATATTAAAGATGTGAGAGATCTTTCAAAAAAATTACATTTATATAATTTTTGAAAAATAACAAAAAAATAACTCAAAATAAACTTTACGCTATACTAAAGAGTGTAATTAGCACTATCCGTTGCAAAAGTTTCAAGAAACAAATTATAGCCATATACGAGAAAATGGTGCTTGAGCATTTCTGAAAATGCCGAAATTTGAGCTACTTTTCACAGAAAACGGTAGTGTTTTCGAGAAACATTACTTGACATTATTTAAAGCACATGTACTCGTTAATATAATAATGTGAAAAAAATTGCCGATAATGTAAATTATAACGACCGGAGAGACAAGTAAAAAAATTTACATTTTTGTAATTTTTGAAAAAACCAACCGATAGATCAAAATGGCTTTTATGTCATTGATAGAGTACATTTACCACTATCCTTATCAAAAGTTTAAAGAAAAAATTTGGAGCCGTTTTTGAGAAAATCTTGTTTTTGTAATTTTTTAAAATTGCACATATTGCACGCAATATTGCACGAAAACTACCAAAATTGTGAAATCATTTACATGACCTTTATTAAAGAACTCAATATGCAGAACAAATTTTATTTGAAGAAAAAATCTCTATCTTCAATTTTGTAGTTGTAGAAAGACGCCGAAAAAAAGTCAAACTTTCAAAATTTTCAAAAATTCAGAGCGTACGTGAAAATCGGACCTATGACATGTTAAAAAGTGTATTTTACTCTATTCATACAAGAAATTTAAAGAAAAAATTTGGAGCCGTTTTTGAGAAAATGTTGAAAATCCCCGGAGGGCTTCATATAAAGTACCCCCAAATTTTGAAGAATCTTTTTCAAAATCTCAAAGCTTTGACTAGAATCAGATCGACCGGTGAATATCCATTTTGCAAGAAATCGTACGTATGGTTTAGGCGCTAGCAATGTTCACAGACGGACAGACAGACGGACGTTTTCGTTTCAATTGGGTTTTCGGTATGAAGGACCTAGAAAACAGGGTTTCTGGCTACACCACATCTTAGGGGATTTTTTTCTTAATTTAGCAACTGGTTTTATCCACTTATTTGTTTTCACGGCCCGGCAATTAATTTTTTTCCGCCGAAAACTGGCCATTTTTCGCGCAGCATTACATAACTTTCCCTATACTACGTATATCACTCCGTGTATACGTACGTATACGGGAAAGTAAAAAGTGCGAGCATAGTAGTCGCCACAGTCGCCAGTGAGTAAGCTGTAATACGGCGCGGTCTGTGACGCCCTCAGCTCTGTGTATGACGCAACATTGCAAATGCACTTTTACACATTGCTCGTCGTGACATAATAGTTGTTAATTGGGACGCCACCACAACTCCACGTCTTATATGTGACAGTGAGGTAGTTTCTTCACATGCTATGCAGTCTCGCTACGTGTTAAATTCGTATTAGTGCTTCATGACTGTGCATTGCTGCGGTTACTGCAAACTGTGTTCCATGTGCCATTACCTACAAACTTTGATTTTTAGTGACTTTCTTATTTGTTCCATTACTATCTCATACGCAACACGTATACTGGAACGTGCTTATCTCTGTTATAATTCACATGCAACTGAACTTGTGTGTGCAACTCTACAGCTCAACTTAATGTGCAATGTTTGCTCTCTAATTCTTTGTTGCGTTATGAGAACAGTAAGACTATCATGCCAGAAGCAGTGGCATTAGGTATCACTCCTGTAATTGATTTATAACGCTTGAATTCTCTGCCACGTGACTATCACGCCAGTCTTTCTTGTGCAGACTCCGGACATTCCCCATCATTGGGCCCTGACTACGTCATTCTGCAGTGCTAACGTCATCGGAGCCATTGCAGGACGCACTACGCAGCCTTTAACTCGTGCAGATAACATTTTATGTTCTTTCTCATGATCAGTCTTGATTCACATTCTTTGCTATGACCAACGTCTATTCAATTGCTAACCCTTGCAAGGTGTATTGTAATCTTGTATTAATTTTCATAATATAGATGTTTAATTGCACCTCAATAATTTTATTTGTGACAATGACAGCAGCTGAACTTTCCTTACAAAACTAACAAGGCTGGTGGCTTGTCCTGTAAGTATTTACCCCCAGTGGTCCTCCGCTACCAAGGAAAATGTAAGCGAGATGCAATTAACTCCCAAACAGCCCACTCAGCAATGCATCACCTTACAATCTCTCTCTCCGAACGTGCTAGAATATATTACATGGAGTGGCTGACCCTATGCTTTCAGCGCTGTTGGTAGACGCTCGCGGAACTAGGGGCCACCATTTTTTTTTAAACATGAAAACTTTGAAAAAACGAGAGGTGTCTGATGCTGTCGTGTAGAACCGCTGTACTGAATCGACGTGTTGTTTGTATCATATACTAGTAGTTTTCTATGTCGGTGTCTTTTCGTTCATCTGTATTTAAATGTACTAGTGGTTAGTATAATAATATTTACAATGCCTTCCGAATGTTCGTCATTTAACTGTAAAAATAGAAGTCTTCAAACCACAAATATATAATTTTTCAAGTTTGACGCCTTATTTGTGATCTGTATGTCTTCTTCTTATTGCAATAACATTCACTTTCAAGCGTGATTCTAACTACAATTACATTTCAACAGCTTCCATTCTTATGACAATAACCGACGCAGGAAGCAACGTTCTTTGAAAGTTTCTCAGTTCGTTATCTATACATATTACGATTTCATTATTAAATGATTGTGGTTTGGTCGTGAAACAATGAGTAAATATTTATATTAACCGCGGCCCGCGCCCACCCTTCCTTAACCAGCGCCCTATAGAATACTAGAATAGTCTGTTTCTCTAGAGGGCACTGCTTTGACCGCAAAAAACATGGCTTCAATTTGTTGCGAAGATGGCGGCGCTTCAGCTATTCTATGTAGTATATTCCAGGTCGTTGCTCTTTCCTCATGCAGCTCTCAACTGAGCCACTCCCTTCGCTGTTCTCGTTTCCGCCACCACCGCCGGGGGCGTCGCGGGTGCCACTGATTGCCGCGCGGGTGCAATCATGGGGAGCAAGGCGCCGCCGCGGTGGCGTGCGAGTGCATGGGCGCGCGCGGAGGAAAGCAAGGCGAAGGAGGGAGGGGGAGACTACGGGTGAAAGCAGAGATGGAGGTGGGTGGGTGGATGCGAAGGTTGGGGGCGGGGCAGAACTGGGTTGATACAAGATGGAGTTGCGGAGTGTGGGCGGGGCGGAGGCGAGCAGGGGGTGGAAAGGGTGGAAGCGCATGAAAGATCGTAGAAGACGTGGATTGATTGATTGTTCGTGATTTCGGCCGCGTCAACTACTTAGGGCATTAGTCTCGAAAGTGTAGTGCATGTTTCCCGTCGGGAGGTGCCGGTGATCTTTCCCCGCTGGGTAGCAAGATCCGGCACCGGCCTACCGTCGACTAGCGTGTTTCCCTCAAACAGGTATCTCCCACCAGCGGGGCACCGCCTCAGCCGGGACAAGCTCTAAGCTCCGGACCGGTCTCTCGGCATGTGTGGTAGTGAAGTGCATGTTAGTGTGTGTGTGTGTGTGTGTGTGTGTAAGAGGACAGAATAGGACAAGAGAGAGGAAGGAAAGATCGCGCGCGGTCCGTGGCCTATTTGTTAGGGTACTGCTCCGGCATTCGCCTGGGGCTGATCGGAGAAACCACGGAAAACTACGGATCAGACCAGCCGGCCGCTACAATTCTCCTTCAGGGAAGAGGTGGAGTAGTGGTGTAGGTGGGGCAAGTTGGCTCGAGGGTTTGCGATGAGGTGGTTATGTGGTGATGGTGGGGTGGTGTGGACTGCAGCCGAAGAGGTGTGGAGCGTATGTAGGGAAGGGGTAGGGCGTGGGCTCGGCGGGGTGGCGCGGAGTGAAGTGATGAGGGGCCGCGTGGGCCAGGGCGAAGCGGATGGAGGAGTGGGGGGGGGGAAGCGGTGGGGCGAGGATAAACCAGGAGGGGGCGGGGATAAGTGGTGGCGAGGTAGGGAATTGCGTTGCGGAGTGGGGGCGGAAGCTGAGTGGGGAGGTGGAAGACATCTGGCAGGGGTGGTGGGACGGGAGTGTTGCAGTTATGTGGGTTGAGACGAAGGCGAGGAAGCGTCGGGTCGAATCACAGTGAACCGCCCGCAGTGGCCTGTTTTCCCTTGTGAGGCTGCACAGTACTGCGTGTGCCGTTGTACGAGGTACTACTAACGAGGCGCACACGATCAGTGGCGCAGAGAGAAAGTCGAAAGTTAAGAACCCGAATACCAAAGCGTTTGAAAATTATTAATATTGTTGAACAATCCCTGGAAAGATGTATATGTGATTAATATTCCTTCAAGTATATGGGATAATGAATTCTTTATGACCTCAGTACAATCATTTCTCCACAATTTGATCTTACTGATGAAACCTGAAAAATATATGTTCTTCGAAAAGAAGAACGAAAATGATGAAAAGAACATATTAAATAGGTGGAGAGACTTCAATTCAAATTAATATATAAACGTCAATTGACATTAACAATATTCAAAATGCAATACAAAAATAATACTAATATTAATATTAAAAGTATAGCAATGTTGGCAATGTAAAATAATACGCATTCTTTAATGTAGTACTATTTCATTAAACTTTTAGGTTATTGACTGAAATACTTCTTTGGAAATTTGCGGCAGTCGTAGACTTATTTAAGAATACAGGGCAATACGTAGACGGCAGAGAGCGTAGACTTACGTGGAGCAGCCAATAGATACTTGGATGTCCGTAAAATGCCGCGTCCTTTGCACAGGTGACAACTTTTCGCCCTGAGGAAGGTCGCAATATGGCGGCCGAAACGTTGGCCCCTGTGTCTACGTGTTTCGGACAGCCAACTAGCTAATGCATCCATCGCGGGGGCCGAAGTGAAAGAATGTTGGTCTTTGCGCATCTGGAGAGTGCACCTCAAGCCTACTGTGGCGTCATGTTGGCTGCCCTGCTGGGAGGAGGGCGCCGAAGGCTCACATACCTGAGACCTGAGTAGCTTGGCGCCACGGCGTTGGGGGTTGCAGATACTTTTAGAATCAGATGGACGACGGTACGGCATCTCCTGCAGCTAGCGTCACGTGGCAGTTTGCAAACTTCCCTCCAACGTTCAGTGTTGTTCAGACGGGGATAAGCCGAGAGGTATAAATTGGGCCGACTCGCTTACGCGGGCGGATTTCGTTATTGAAGACCTCGCGCTGAGCGCAAAATTCACGTCCAAGCTGGAAGCGTATTCGCGCGCTGCACGGGAGACGAAAGCCACATGAGTGACGCGGTAGCAGCGTACACTCGAGGCAAGGCCTCTGTTGAACGTGTTGTATCTACAGGACTGTACAATTGCGACTGGTGGTTGGAAAATACAGGAAATTGGGTACGGGGTAACTCAATATATTATTTGCAGATTTTGTAGATAAAACTTGTGTGTCCTTTTTTATGCCTGTGTACTTACTTCCACGACGCTACACTGTGTATTTACTTCCACGTAAGAACATCTCACTCGAACATTACTTACTAAACGTTCTATGTATAGCTCAGAGACAGCACAGAAGCTATCTCTGATCGGTAGGTTCTATGGCCTGAGTAGGGATGGTGACGCATTTTCGACACTAGCTAGATAACAAGGTCGAAACCCCCTACTGCCCAGAGGAGAATTCAAGGGTCCGTATACTCTGATAGATAGCTTTCCGCGATTTTTCCGTTCAATACTAGGGGAGCAGTACCCTAACAATCGTCCTATGGCTCGCGTGTGATGTTTCCCTCCTTTTACTTTCCCGTATACGTACGTATACACGGAGTGATATACGTAGCATAGGGAAAGTTATGTAATGCTGCGCGAAAAAATGGCCAATTTTCGGCGGAAAAAAATTAATTGCCGGGCCGTGAAAACGAATAAGTGGAATAAAAACCAGTTGCTAAATTAAGAAAAAAATCCCCTAACACGTGGTGTAGCCAGAAACCCTGTTTTCTAGGTCCTTGATACCGAAAACCCAATTGAAAGGAAAACGTCCCGTCCGTCCGTCTGTTCGTCTGTGCACACTGCTAGCGCCTAAACCATACGTACGATTTCTTCCAAAATGGATATTCCCCGGTCGATCTGATTCTAGTCGAAGCTTTCAGATTTTGAAAAACATTCTTCAAAATTTGAGGGTACATTATATGAAGCCCCCCGGAGATTTTCAACATTTTCTCAAAAATGGCTCCAAATTTTTTCTTTAAATTTCTTGTATAAATAGAGTAAAATAAACTTGAGATAGGTCCGATTTTCACGTACAGCTCTGAATTTTCGAAAATTTTGAGTTTGAATTTTTTTCGGCGTCTTTCTCCAACTACAAAATTGAAGATAGAGATTTTTTTTCAAATAAAATTTGTTCTGCATATTGAGTTCTTTAAAAAAGGTCATGTAAATGTTTTTCAAAATTTTGGTAGTTTTCGGGCAATATTGTGTGCAATATGTGCAATTTTAAAAAATTACAAAAACAAGATTTTCTCCAAAACGGCTCCACATATTTTCTTCAAACTTATGGTAGGGATAGTGGTAAATGTACTCTATGAATGACATAAAATCCATTTTGGTCTATCGATTGTTTTTTTCAATAATTAAAAAAATATAAATTTGTTTACTTGTCTCTCACGTCGTTAATATTTACATTAAAGGCGATTTTTTCACATTATTATATTTACGAGTACATATGCTTTAAATAATGTCAAGTAAAGTTTCTCGAAAACACTACTGTTTTCTGTGAAAAGTAGCTCAAATTTCGGCATTTTCAGAAATGCTCAAACGCCACTTTCTCATATATGGCTGCAATTTTTTTCTTGAAACTTTTGTAACGGATAGTGATAATTACACTGTGTAATATGACGTTAAGTTTATTTTGAGTTATTTTTTTGTTTTTTCAAAAATTATATAAATTTACATTTTTTGAAAGATCTCTCACATCTTTAATATACACATTATCTGCAATTTGTAAAGATTGTTATATTTGTGAGTGTATGTGCTTCAAATAACTTCAAATAAAGTATTTTGAAAACTCAAAACTTTTCTGTGAAAATGAGCTTCCAATTTCGCAATTTTATTAGTGCTAAAACGCCATTTTCTCTTAAACGGCACATAATTTTTAAAAGAAAATTGCCATTTACGGCTAGGTTTTTGTGTTCTTTAATATTCTAAAATTAATGTTTCTGTTCTACCAATAGGAAACCAAAAAATTAAGAAAATGACCAAAAAAATGTACTTTTGGCGATGATAGATGGTAGCTGGCAAGAAAGAGTATGTGGCAATTCCGAATAGCTAGCGAAGACCCAAGAAAATAGAAAACTAAGAAACGGGAAAGTCTCTGCCATTCTGTAGCACCACTAGTTCGTTGTTCTAAACCCTCGCGTTTCACACACTTACTAGCACTACATTACTGCAGATGTGTGGAGACAAATCGGGAGCTTAGAGCTTGTCCAGGCTGAGCAATGTCTTGCTGACGAGAACCATGGAAAGGAAATCCCCTTTAAGTCGACTTATAGGTCAGCGCCGGATCTCACCAGACACCGGATGAGGAGTACCGGTATAAGAATAATTTACTTCACAATCGGTACTAACGGCCATAACAGTTGACGTGCCAGGAAATTTCAATCAATCAAATCTACTTTTCAACACTACAGACAGAACTCGCTCGGCTAATGCCATCCCGGGGAGGGTTACCAAGGAGAGAAGGAAAAGCTTTACACGTCTAATAATGGCACATTGCAAAAGCAATGCAAGGCACGTGACATCTAGGTCTTTAAACGTAAATGGTCAGAGATCCAGTTCTGTCTTAAGATATTGAAAATGACTTTCCGCGCAGTGTTGCCAATCTATTTAATTAGAAATAATTAATCCTAATCCTAAGGCATTCAAAGGGTAATTATAGTTTGTCCTCTTTGTCCTCATATATATATATATATATATATATATATATATATATATATATATATATATATACATGAAACAAAATCCAAGCGTTTCGTTGACTGATAGATAAATTAATTGATGATTTTAGACACGTCAGCTTCTATAGAAATTAGTCTCTCCTTTAGTCAATGTTTTTATCTCTGTCGGTGTTCCTTTCCCTAATGGATGGGTAGATCCGGCGCGGACCTACACACCGGCTTCCGGGAGATTTACCCCTTACGTATTTCTTCCCAGCAGAATACCGTAGTGGATTTACGAGTGTGTGCGAGGAAGGGAAAAAATAGGACAAGCAAGAGGAAGGAAAGATCTAGCGCAGTTTTTGGTCAGTTAATACTGCTTCGTCATTTGCCTGATATTGATTGGAGAAAACACGGGAATTACGTACAGACCAGAGCAGATGGCCTCTGGAATTTTCCTCCAAACAGCGGTTGAATTTGACTATATGACGTTTAAGAATTTTGATATATTTGATTATTGAGGTACTTCTGGCAGGTAGTAGGTATTTGTGTTACAAAATAAAATAATTTCAAAAAGACATTAAAATGTTTAAATATTGCGCATATCAAAGGACACGTTTTTCTTGAGAAATCGTTTCCGAAATCTTTCTACATTTCTAATGGCTTATCTCTTTAAGACTCACGATGAATGGTTGCAGGAAGGATTCAAAAAAGTGTAAGAAGGACGTATTCCGTATGTACTGTTTTTAACGTTATTCTACAAATTAGAAAAGTGAACACGGCATGAAATTCAACAGAAACAGATGTAGATGCAAAGAAAACATACGAGAGAAGAAACTTAATTATTATAATATCGGAGTAAAAGAAAAGAAACATTCAGTTAAAGATAAATGAATGAGAAATGAAGCGGAAGCAGCAGGCAACATGGAGGACAATAAAATTAGCATTTCAGGAAATCAAGCGGACAAATCCGAACCAAGTTTAATGAAATTTTCTCAGCAATAAATGAACAAGCAGATGACTATATAATTTACATTGTCTTAAAACTCTTGAAAGACTACCATAAAGTAATTTATGTGGTTCGTAAAAACAGAAAATGTTAAGGACGTATTGAATTAAAAAGCGATAAAGAGAAATAACGTAATAACATAATGCATAAGATGACATATGCATTATGTACAGAGATAGAAAAATATGTAATGATTTGGGGAACATATGTTAATTCTGGGAGTAATCAAATTAGCTTCTATTAAAAAACAATACAGAAATACTTTTAGTAGTCAAATAAACGTTCATTATGAAAACAAACGTTTTAATGTCAATCTTCTAGAATACCAAATATCTTTTTTCCCAATTGAAATACGGACTTCTTTGTCTGGAGTTTGGAAGAGGCAATAGATTATAAAGAGATGAAAAATGAAATGTTGAGCGTTTTGCAGCTATTAGTGAAGCATTCAGTACATTTTAATTTTATGAACGTACCCTCAGCATCATAAAGAAAGTACCATATTTTTGCAATCGTTGTCAAAGAGGAGTCTTTCTGCATGGTATATACAGAAGCAAAATATATGCTTGAAATATACAAGGGATGAAAATATTTCGACTTTACTAACCTGAAAATATTTTGTAGTGGCGGTTAAAACATAGGTACGCCCACCGCCACTCATACCCTCGGCGGCGCCACGTCACCGCGGGAAGGGCGCGCCACGGCAGCGCCGGGGCGGCGGCTGCGGCGGGGATGGAGGGGCAGCGCACACCCCTCTCCCCCCCCTCGCCCTCCCCGGTCGGGGACGGGGCTGGCTGCGGCCGGGCGGGCCGGCACTTGTGAGATTGCGTCCGCACCGGAAAGACTGAGCTATACAGATATTCATTGTGATCGACCCTGCTTGTTATTGGAATTTGTATTTGGTATTTGGACTTAGATTCTGAACTGTGTAACGACTGGCAGCTATTTTGGAACTTCTTTTGGATTACGGCACCTTGGCAGTGAACACTGTACCGGTCACTTCATATTTCATCAAACTTTTTGAGGAATTTGTTTATTCAAATTACTAAATGTCAGATTGACCATTAACAAATGATTCATTTAAATAGGTATGCGATAGTATCACAGATTGTTATCCTTCCTGTGATTTTGCAGTGTGCTTTTCAAAAACTTTTTTCGACGTATTGACCTCAATACTTTAAAAAACTTACCTTAATTTTACAATATACATTGCCTCTAAACGAGACATTTATCAAATTCGAATTCAGAATGTGTAATGCGATTTATGAAATGACTGAGGAAATGTAGAAGGATGAAGAAATGACAATATAAAAGTGAAGAAAATTGTAAAAAATGAATTAGAGACGAAAATATAGAACACAATATAAAACAAAAAAGAAATATGTATACATAAAATAATTAGGAGAATAAAAAGCATGCAAAGAAGAAAAGGGAGAAGAAAACTAAAAATAAGGGTATATGAGAAAGAAAAGACGAAGAAGAAGCGGTTCAAGAAAGAGAAGGAGAGAAAGGAAAATAATAGGACAAATAAAATAACGAGAAGAATAAAGAATTTACAGAAGAGAACATCAAAAACGACAAGAGGAGTAAGATTAAAAACCAGAAGGCTGAAAAGAAAAAAGGGATAAGATTGCGAGCAGAAAGGAGAAGAAGAAAAAGGGAAAGGACAAGAAAAGGGCGAAGAAGGGAATGGGCAAGAAGGTAAAGGGGAAGAAGAAGAAGAATGTTTTGACCACGCACATCCGTTCCTCGCCCAACGTCTCCCCAAGAACCCCCGCTGTGCTGCCGCGCCGCCACCAGCGTTGAGCCGAAGCGATATGAGCAGCGACGGGAGTCCGCTGGGCGCCAAGTGGAGGTGAGGGCGAGAGAGAACACTTGGCAATGGAAAGGACACTTCCTGCTGCGATTTCTCTCGATCGATACCTTTGCGACCTGTATCGCTATAATTTATGCGAGGTAACGCGTATGGCATCGGGTAGGAGCCCTTGAGTGTTTGCCGCTGCCGACTCGAGACGGGAACACCGGCAAGTCCTACGCGCGTAGCAGGAAGGAGAGAGGGAAGTGGGGGAGGGAGGGGAAAGGAAAGCGAATTTGGCAGGAGCTAATTAGCAACGTCGCATGAAGTTGCTCTCCGAAGGCGAAATATAAAGACAGCCTCCTCTGATCCTCATCAGATCGCAGATTCTACACGGAACCTTGTTCCTTCCAAGGCATCACCGAAGAGTAACAGCGAATTTCATTTTCTAGAAATTTCATTTTCATTTTCTAGTATTAATTAATTTTCGAGAAACCTTTTGGGGTACTATTGTAATGTGTTGAAGAAGATGAAAAATCACAATTTTTATCATCTGTTTCTGTAATAACATGATTATTTCACTAAACTACTGACTGTCCATCGTTATGAAGTGTTGATTCAAATGTCAGAAAATCTGGACTGCCTGACAGCAATAAATAATTCACGCTATGTCATTTAGATGTTTGGTGAAATTTTATGTGCCAAAATAGATAAGAAAATAGACAATTCATTGTCCCAAAACAGTAAAGAAAAAGGTACCTGTACCCAAAGTAGCTCAGATTGGGTTGCGATTCGTGTGTTCCCATCTCAGCAGCCATCTGGCTGTGCCTCCCCTCTGAAGGAGAGGTTCTGAGCGTCGCTCGCCTTCCCTCTAATATCGTTGCTCTTAAAGGAGACCATTCATGCTCGGTCGTCGTGACAGTTTTACATGGATCCAAGGTAGCAAGTTTAACCACATCCTCAAAACACCCACAATATCCTAAGTTTGCCCCCTCTGAGTTTGCGAACCACGATTCCTAATTCATTGGTAATTTCTAAGCATATTCTACCCTCGTCCAGTCTCTTTCATTCGGGGAGAGGTGGCTCAGGATATCAAATGATGTCACTGCAGTGCCTCTGATTGGGA